>JAEIHY010002678.1:0-13562 GCA_018904565.1 Drosophila tsacasi
GCCACGAGGACAACTCACACAGCAGCCGCCCGTCGGGCCAAACGGTTTCCTATTTAAATACCAACGGGGGGCGCATGGGTGGTCCTGCAAGTACAACTTATACTGTATATATATAATATATGCAATATAATATACTCGGTTGTAGGGGCTGTTGACTCTTGTCGGCTGCTCATTAATTATAATTACAAACATGCCGCACAAAGTGGCAGAAATGCTGCTACTGACGAGAGATATTTGTGGCTGAGGTTGCACTGTGCGAAATGACAACACAATAAGTCATATCTTTTGTTCTTATCGAAATATGCGTCAGGATGATAGTTTAACTATAAGTAATCAGTTAATACGTAGGAATTTTTAATTAATAACATAACAAGATTTAAGTTTGTGATTAAAATACCTACACTTTAATTTATAAATTAGCGTGTGATTAAAAGTATTAAAGCTGTATAAGGTATATGCATGAACGAAATACATTGACAAATAACACCCTTGTTTTTACTGAGTATTAAATTCAATTTCGAATTTTACCACTTTTCTGCAAGTGAAGAGTTCGTCAAACGATTGAGGCAGTCATAAATGTGATACCAGCAAAAAGACAAATATGGCCGGAAGAGTTCTCCGGGCTTCTGGCTTTCAGTCAAAGATGTCTTGTTGGTTTTCCGCTAAGCAAATATTTGGTTACAATGGTCCTCGGGAGGATGAAGCCTATGCAGGCATTTAGAAAGCAGCTGGATACCAGAGAATCGTGCGCTACTTTAACCATATTTGAGTTAAATTCTATTTTCCGGACGAAAGGCTTTCCAGACAAATTTTCCGCCTTGGGGCCCGTGAATTGTGTCGTAATCCTAGGCTTTCTTTTAAATACATTTCTCGCCGGCCTTTTTACAGCACTTTTTCGCTTGCTTGAGGGAAAATTGAATTTATGAAATAACATTTTTTTGGCTACCTGTTTTTTTTTTTTGGGGATAAGGGAAAAATGCCTTTCGCGAGCTCAGCCTAAAAGCACGCTAAACAAAATTACGGCGCCAACTAAGCCCAAAAATGTGATTTGCTGCCGTTTTTCCTGGGAAAATCTAAGACTTTATTGCGTTTTTCTCAATGGCGCACATATCCACGGCTGGTACGTGATTTCTTGTCAATATTTTGCATTTTATTTTATTACCAGCATTATTTTCATGTACCACCATGCCAGAGTAGCCTGTGGCGTTCTCTCTTTTTAATTTGGATTTGTTGCCTCGGCTTTTCAGGTTTTTATGTACTTTAGGTGCGTTCTTGTTCATTGTAAGTATTTGCGTGATTTTGGTATTCGGCGCACATATTTTTTCATGTCTTGTTAATATAAAATTGATGAGTTGGTCATTAATCAGGAGAGGCTGGTTGTAGCAGGGAACATTTTCGATTGCCACTCGGAAGGTTCAATAATTCAGCCTCATTTCGTAGGCATGAAATTCAGAGAAGCGTGTTTGCTTCAGGGATTTCGATTTGTGGTCCTCGGAGTTACTTGCACAGCTTCTAAGTTTTGTTCTCTTTCATTCAATTATTTTTTCTCATATTTATGGTTAAACAAACTTGGTATGAATTAACTAACTTTATAAACAAAGTGTGTATATTTAATCTCAAAGGACACATCATTTCAAAGAGTTGCTTATCGGCACTCTTAGCAGCAAAAACTGCTGAAATTAAATAAAATAGAGTTGGTTGAAAGTTTCAGTTGTGATCTGATGTATTTCGTTGTGTATTTTCGTCAATAAAATCTTACTTTTTGAGAGTCTTAACATGTGTAATATCTTTTAATATATTATTTCCATATCTAAATCTAAGAAAGCTCCTGAAAATATTCCACAGGTGCTTAAGGAATGTGCAGTGATCTAAAAATATAATTAATACATTTATTAACCTATTTCATTTAATTTTTAAAAATCATCCTTAACCAAATATCCCACTGAAAAGAAATCAAATGACACATAAAGCCAACGTTTTTAATTTATTTTCATAGCCTGCTTATCGAAAATCTCCGTAATCTCAGAACATAAAATTATTTAAATAACATTAATGAATAAATTTCTCAACTTTCTGCGACCCAAAACATAAACGGAAGTGGGCCCGAAATGCCAATAAGCAATGTCAAACATTTCAAATCCGCTGAAATGTGAACTCGGGAGAATGTGCCAGGATAATTGATAAAAAAAAAACACAACAAAAGGAAAGAAGGGCTCAGGCACACGCTCATCCTCATTACTGGCCTGAGATAAGCAATTTACCCACTTGATAACCTTATCCTGTCCTTGAGTGGGCGGACGTGTTCTTCTGGCTGGGTGGCGCTCATCTGTCAGTGTTTGTCAGAGTTCACTCGACGGGATATTAAATCGAAGTGAGCCCGGAAAATCAAATGATATGAAATTAAATGAGTCGCAGTATCGAGAGGCTAAAGTTTAAATTACTTTTCGGCTTTTCACATACATATGTTAAGTCGAGTTTGTTTCGGCTTCGATTTCGGTTTCCGATTTTTCAGTGCCAACCAAAGGGACAGAGTTGCTGCTAGATAGCTTATTTATTGCAGAACTCACAGAAAGTGTATTTATTTACATATTGCTTAAGTTTAATCATAAGAGGGAGACAAATAAGTTCAGGAGCTTAACATAATACAAAATATTTTACACTTCACATATTTATTTTTACTTTAATTTAACTTCTTTATTTAAGGTTTAACTTTGCATAATTTTTAGCTTATTATATTCTTATATTCTCACATCTACTTGAGCTCTTATACCGTCAAGTGCCCAAAACTATGCCAAGCTTTTTGCACGAAAATAGAATGGAAATTATTAAGTAGCCGCAATGGAGCACAGCAAGTATTTAATAAAGCGATCTAATTATAGCCACAAATTTCGGCTACACTTAAGGAAACAAATTGTTTTAAATGTACTAAATTATATTTTTAGGAGAGGGAAATATATGAAGGATTCTCCTGCGAAGCACTTCATGGTTTAAGACAGCTTTATTATTCTTAAAACCTTATGCAAGGTATAGCATGACAAATACTTTTCCCCTCGAAATAGGATTCCTTTAACTTAATAATTTCAAATACATTTAAAAGATATCAAGACTCCATAGACTTCCTTAAAATAATTTATTTTCACCACTTGAAGCAAAGTCACCGGACTTATTATTTCTTTTTGTGTGTGCTCTTGCAGATGCCAACTTTGAAGAGTCTGGATTTGGGGCCAGAATGCTGAAGGCGACCGTCAAAGTTTGAAGAACTTGGTTCGAGTTGGCTTGAGAGTTTGCGGTGGTGGCCCCATTGAGCGCGACGCCGACGACGATACACACTTCAATGGAGCTCGACAAAGGCCTGGGCTTAGAGCACAGCCGTCGACTGCTGCCGGAGGGCGATGAGCGGTTGTACTACATTGAGCCGCAGCAGCCGCTGCTGCGGAACGAGGAGGATGACTACCTGGACTCCGCCTCGCTGCTGTACAATGCCACCAAGCGGCTGGCGGAGGACGACGGCGGGTCCACCACGACCATTCCGCTCAACTTTCCCGATCTTGACGAGTCCTTCAACGTCACCATTCTGATGAACTTCAGCTGCGACGCCACGGACGACTCGGAGTCTGGGGACTTGTGGTCCAGCGTCTACTTCAAGAGCGCCGTCTACCTGCTGTACATTCCCATCTTCATGTTCGCCTTGCTGGGCAACGGCACCGTTTGCTACATCGTCCAGGCCACGCCGCGAATGCGCACCGTTACCAACTATTTCATAGCCAACCTGGCGCTGGGCGACATTCTGATGTCCCTGTTCTGCGTGCCCTCGTCCTTCATCTCTATCTATATCCTGAACTACTGGCCCTTTGGCATAGTGCTGTGCCACTTTGTTAACTACTCGCAGGCGGTCTCCGTGATGGTCACCGCCTACACCCTGGTGGCCATCAGCATCGATCGCTATATAGCCATCATGTGGCCCCTGAAGCCAAGGATCACAAAGAGGTGAGTGGGGGTCTGAGGGGGTTATTAAAAGGGCGAGAGGTTGACATATACTTATGTAAATGTTATTAAATGAGTTAGAATATACTTACATATTTCATGGCATCTTGAATAATTAAATAATTAAATAATATATTTAAAATAATTAAAGTAAGCTTGAGTGAACTGTAATTATCATCAATTTTGTAGACAACTCTTTTTTCTATGGAAATTCAACTGCAAAGGCTAAAGTAATTGAATTGAAAATTAGAGTTGCATAAAAACCTTTTTAAATGCTTACAATAAAACAAAAATAAAGCATAACAAAAGTAATTCGTTTTAAAAGAAAAACAGCATCAATACCCATTTAATTGCATAAAAAGGGCAGTTAAATCCAAATAATAATCACTGCTAACATGAACGAGAAGCTTAATCTCTTTTGTAGTACATTTAGCAGTCAGTAGTATGTCAGTAGGTCGGAAAATCTTCCACTTTTTTCCCGCCCATTTCAGTCCTGTTTTCCCCTACCTCTTAATAGTTCCTTCAACTGTTTTAGTTCAAGTACCAAGTTGGGACTCTGAGTGGCGTGCCTGGACACTGTTAAGTGACCGCTGGAGGTATTTGCTTTGCCCTTCACGCTGACACTTTCCACTTGACCTAGCGACCGAGACCCGGCCATCTCCAGGGAGCAGGCCATGAGTGGCTCGCGGCTCGTGTTAATTGGTTTAAATAGTAATCCGAGACCCTGACGCAGCGGCATTTGCTCAAAATCTAAAGCAGCCATCGTCCATCGGCTGCATGGCAAACGTCAATTGGTTTGGTAACGAGAGACGGCTCCCTCATCCCGGTGTGTGTCACTCCACTGATATCTAGCTCATCTCCCGTTGAGCTTTGAGCAGCTCGGGGACTCTTAATGGAGCTATAGGGGCAAGGGACAAGTAGGAGTAGGAAGTGCGTCAAAAGTTATATATTTGGACAGAGAAAAATATCAGAAACCTTTAACAAATATATTTTTAAAAAGCCCAAGGACTTAGACATTTTTTTGAAACTTCCCACCAAATTTTAATTTAATTTAATTTTTGATTAATTTTGCAGGCCCAAAGTTTTCTTAATATGCGTAGTTATAGTACTCAGTCTACTTAACTCTTTAATAATATTTTATGGGAATTTTGAATAGTTTATTATAATAATGATATGAAAACCAAATCTAAATTTCTTTCTCTGCCTGCCATTGGCTTACTAACCCACTGACGTCAATGTTTGCATATGTTTGGTGGGGGCCAACAGCCATCATTCGTGTCTTTTGCAAATATTTGTGGCGGCATTAAAGCAAATACCGCTGATAATTATTCAACATGACTCTGCGTAGCTACCGCAAGCCGGCAGGCGGTAGGATGTAAGCGCTCTTCAAGCCGAAACCCTACCGCTTAATGCTGCTAAGTGCCAAGTGCTTAATGCCCGCTTATCATGCTCAAAGGCCGCCGGATGAAGCGGTTGAGCCCGAAGCCGGCATCACTCATACGCCACGTTGCGGACCAAGAATTTGTTGGCAGAACTGCTTAAGAATTTATGAGCGCACTTTTTTCAGGCAACTGGATTACAGATGACTTTAAATAACAGAGATTTTAAATATTTATCAGGGAATCAAGTGTGTACTTACGAGCGCACTCAAAAACAAGCCTCAACTCTGACCTTTTTGAGTAATGCTCGTTATACGTTTTATTTGGAATTGGAATAATAAAGTAAAGTACTTATATTTTTTTGAAAAATGAAGTAAGCGTATTTCTTGAATCTCAAATATTGAAGATTTAAGATGGAGGGAACTGGGTTACAAGCTACTTATAAGAACTAATGAATTAAACATTTAACTAGAACTAAAATGTGTTATTTTTCTCGGTCTCCTTCCAGATATGCCAAGTTCATCATAAGTGGCATTTGGTTCATAGCCCTGGCCACCGCTTTTCCCATTCCTCTCGTCTCCCGCCTCGTTCAGCCGCCGTCTCCCTGGCACCAGAAGTGCGACAAGTGAGTAACGCTTTAGTGTTAACAATAACATACACTGGAAAAAATATAACAACTAAATATGAATTCAAAAGTATCAAAATATATAAGATAACATTGCCAATAAATAAATACTCATACCAACATGAAGTAAATATTAAAAAACTATTTTATAATAGCCAGAATATTATGGATTGTATTTATATTCCATGCACTCCATTTAAAACTGTTGAAATGCAAGCTTTGCTTAAAGAAATTGATATTTTTGTGAGTGCCTCATATACGTGTGGGTGAATCCAAGTGTACTTGGGGCCTTAAAAACTTGATGGAAGTGTCTGCGTGCGAAGACGGATGTGCCGGGCATTAGGCCTAAGTGCCACAACTCCCGGGAATGTCAACTTGAAGTAAGAATCCAAGAAAGGATGTGGGAGCAGGCACAAATAAAATATATTGCACACATTTTTCCGCTTTCGCCTCCCCTCAACAAGTAGAGAGAGTATTTTTAACTTTTGTCAGGATAATGTGAATGCAAATGCAAATAGGAATCTCATCTGCAGGCTACGGCTGCTTTCCTCTACAAAGTTTAAGTATGCTGAAAGTCATCTCTAAATAGTAACAGCAGGACAATGGAAGGAGTCGAGAGGGGAGAATGGTCAGGACCTTGGAGTGCTTAGCATAAAAATATAATTGCAAACTCATACGTGAAGGCTTGGACACTCTTTTCGGGATGGGGATGACCTTTCAACCCGTTGTGACAGTTGATTTTAGCCGCCCGCATAACTGTCCACTCGAAACTAATGCACTGCCCCTCTTGTGTTGCTCTTTTCATGGAATATCCTTTGTACGTGATGGATGCATCCATCAGATACATCTGCCGCGAGATGTGGCCGGAGCGGAACCAGGAGTACTACTACACGCTGTCCCTCTTCACGTTGCAGTTCGTCGTGCCGCTGCTGGTGCTCATCTACACGTACACCCGCATCGCCATACGAGTCTGGGGCAAGCGGCCGCCCGGCGAGGCGGAGACCTCGCGCGACCAGCGGATGGCTCGCTCCAAGCGCAAGGTGAGTCCACTCCTATTTGTACCTCCCCTCTGGAGGCCCCGCCTCGAGTCAACCACAAAAACTAATTTGGCTGTCAAATGGACCTCGTCCATTAGGAAAGGGTTTCTGGTTAAAATGTATTCAGAAAGTGGCGTATAGAACATATGGTGATGGAGTCTATGGGGAACACTCATCCTTGGTTTTTCTTGGCAGTAGTAAGAAAATTAAAACTTTAGGTCTGGGAAATCAAAAATAGATAAGTTGTTTGAAAACTGTATATAGGTTTTTCATTCTTTCTATCAATATCATTCGCATACAGCGTTGGCGGGCTCTGTTTGTTGTTCAATATGCTGAAATGTGTTTCCGCTTTCGTTTTTCTCCTGACCAGGACATTTGTGAAACGTTTGTGGGCGATTGTTACTTGAATGAGAGGGCCGGGAGCAATTGGGGAATTCGAGGAAATTTCTTACAATTGAAGTGAAGTGGAAGAAAAGTTAACTTACGCCTCGAACTGAAAGAATTCAGTCAGCTAAAAATAAATGTTAAAATATTTGTGGGTGCTTTAGGTCAACCTAAACATATATTTTATTCAAAAAATTGTATAAATACGAATAACTTAAAGCTACAAAATTAATATGTGGCAGTACCAAAAGGTTATTTTTATTAAGAAAATATAAATAATTTGAAATGGTATATAATTTAAATTATACAAATATTTTTGATATTATATTTTATATCTTCTTTTATTAGTTAAAAATTATTTATTTAATTAATAACAAAATCATTACAAAAGAGAAATAAACAATATAAGCAGTTGACCAGATAGGTTTTGTATTAGTAGTGTATTTAAAACAATACATAACTACTTAAAGCATCTTTTGAATCTATAGTTATTGAAGCCCCAAATATATTATTTAAAATATTAAAAAAGAAGAAGCCTGCAATTAGTTTAATGGGCTGTACTTACCTCTGCAAATTTATACAATTTTCTTGCATAATTCCAATGTGCATCGCATTTAACCCATCTTTTTTTGCGTTTCTGTTGACTCTGGAGTTTAACCCCAATCGCAGCACCTTGCCACTGCCACAACTGCCTCGATCTGCAGTCAATGACAAGCCTCCCCACTTGTTGGAGGAGCTGCTGCTCCAAGTGAACTCAAACTCAGGCGCGAACTCAGACAGAGTCTCGAGTTAAAGCCAAAGCGAAGTTGGGACCAAACTGAGCCATCAAGCAGGCGGAGGTCTGTGGAAACGACAACCAAGACGACGACGACAGCTGTCGAAGCAGCCTCAATCTTCAAATTGATTTTGCATTTTTTTACGGAGAAGAAAACCCGGGGTCAATGGGGAGTAAGCGTGGCAAGGCTGGCAGCTTCCTGCTCTTCGAAGTGGAGTTCCCCTGACTTTGTGACGGGTATAGGGATTTTAAAAACGGGTTTGCTGACAAATAAGTTTGAGTTTATAGTGAAGAAAATATGTATGCATTATTTAAGCTGACGCAGAAAATAGTTATCTTACTTCAAATAACGGTTTAGTTCTTCTTATTAAATTTATTTACCCAGCTTAATTGCAGAAAATAGTTGATGTGTAAGAGCATCTATACCATCGACTTTTGTTTGTTTTTCTCCGAATTTCTAGTTTTTGTGATTTTGGGCCGTGGCAGCATGCCAAATAGCATGTAATGCTCACATAATCGCCAGGCAGCAGGCACTAGTCACTAGGCACGGCCACTATTTACAATATTTACAATGAACCTGGGCGCCCCGGGTTTCGGCTGTAGTAAATGGGAAAAGATTTATGCGGTGCATGTGGCTTGGTACTTGGTACTTGCCCGAACCCGCCCGGAGGCCTCCATCTGCGCCCGGAGATGCCATCCAATCCAGCTTCTCGTGTGATCTTCCAGGAAATCAATTGCCATTGGAGTTGGGGGTGGAGGACCACGTAACCACTTTGGTTGTCAAACGAGCCCCCTAAGTCGATGGCCAATTGTGCAGCTGAAAAAATAATAAAAAAAAATAGGGAAAAACCTGATAGCCAGTTGGCCTGGACAAGAGTGTGAATTTGTGTGCTGGCAACAACCTTTCCCAGAGACAGCTGTTCCAGTGGTCAGGAGATTCCCCTCAGATTCAAGCCTTAAGACAACAAGTTATGCCTTTTAAGCCCTACTTCGGCCTAAGCCGCCAGACTTTGATGGCTTCACCAAGCCAGGCCCAGTAATTATAATCGCCATATTCGAGGGAGGCCGTCAGTGGAAGCCCCATGACTGGCCAATCCGTAAGACGACCTGAGACTGAGACAGGCACGGGACGAGACTCCTTCATCTGCCCAAACAGAAAGCAAGAAAAATACAATTGCTGACAGTTTTTCGCCCACCGCTGTGCAATGTTACCCAATTCGAGCCCAAGGCGATGCGGCGACTTCATCTGCCATTCACTTTTCCAGAGATGCAGCGGCTCTGCTCCGTCCGATTCCTGACCATCCTGCGAGGCCTGCTCGTTGCCCGAAAAGTAGCTGCAAATAGTTATTTGGTTACTTAACCCCGGCAATAATTTCGCTGACTTGGATTTTTCTCATTTTCTCATGGCAGCAACTGCTCTCCCTTCTTCCGTCCGACGTCCAGCGTTGACAATTTCTTCCTTGTGTCTTACGTCGTTCAAACATTACATTTCTGCAGCATTTGGCAGCTAAAATGATTAGCAAATTGCCCTCTCTCTGTCCCCATGGGACCTCGGTTCGACGGCTTCCTCGAAGAGTGCAATCGTAATTGTCGCCCGTTGTTAAAAGTCGATTGAAAATTACACATTTATTGGGTAATCTTCAAATTAATTGTTGTTGACTGGGATACCTGGCGTATACGTGATGCTTGCTTTGAAGAGGCATCTTGAAGAGGACTTGGCATGTAAGTCAGGTTTGTAAACGTAGTAATTGGAAGGGAGAATATAATTACAATTAGTTTTAACGAATGCTTTCAATTGAGTATTTATTTGGGAAAGGGGAAAACGCGTGGGAGAGGGGAATACCTGGCTTGAAAGCTAAAACTTTTTTTAATTGAATTTGTGATTTAAATTTTGTTCTACAAGACTTGTAGAATGAATTCTATGTGTTATTTTTGTTGTGACCAAAAAAAGACAACTGCATTCGAAAAACAGAACAAGTGACACATCTCTTTTTTAATCCATTTACCTTACGTCGAATTCATTTTATTATTGCAAAAAAGAAGTACAAATAAACTCGCATTCGCAGTTGATTTTTTGCTGGTGCTTTTTCTCTGCGGCTGCGTTTGATTTTGCCACTGCTATTTGTCGATATTTGTCAAGTGTTTCCTAAATTCGTTTGCACGAGTTGCAACTCACAGGCCATCATCTAATTGCTGGGAAACACAGACACCTCCGAGCGGGGTGAAACAATCAGCCGAATAATATTGTTGCTGACTTGGGGCTATGACACTTCATAGCGATTGCGCCTTAGGATTGAGTCGAGTATCGGGTATTTCTTCCCCCCTCGGTTTTTTGCACAACCAACTATCATCGATCGGCGGTGGCAGCTGGCCAACGCCACCGAATCTGCATCTGCATCTGCATCGGCATCGGCATTTGCATCAGAGCCAGACTGCGTTTTGTCACTAATGTGTAATGTGTAGGAAACGCGGCTCATTTGGCGCGATTGCTTCTTGTTTGCTGGCAAAACGTTAATTGCATAATTGACTGCAAGAGGCGTAACTCACGGTCCGAAAGTGGTCATGTATTGGATTGGCCATCGTCATCATCATCGCCAACTCGTCTTGGATGTCGCTGGCGATGTCGTCCTCCCAGTGCCTGGTCATGGCGCTGGAGACGCTGCAGCCAAGAGACTGAAGAGCCATGGGCAGGTCCGGGTCTTCCATGCCAAAACCAGGGGGCGCGGCAGCAGCCCAATCCGCAACGGGTACCCATTTCCAACTTTTCTTCTTTTGTTTGTTGGATTTTATTACCCTTGGAGGTGCTCTGCACTAGAGATCTGTCCCTGAGCTTACTATACATTGTTGGGGAATTATATAATTAAAATTGAAATATAAATTTATAAGGTTACTTAATTTTAGGAGTGTTGAGTTGTTTTAAAAACTATATAGATTTTCTTTTGGGAAAATTGGAGAAGATAGAATGGTAATGGTTTCTTCGGTTTTAAATGGTATCATCTACAGTTTAATTCAATTAAAATATTTTAAAGCTTAGTCATCATTTGTGTTTAAGAGTATTCCCCTCTTCGGCATCCTCCTAGATTTGTTTCTCCGAGTGATGCTGCATCCGAGGACTGACGTTGCAGCGGCGTCATCGTCTTCTCTTTCAGCGGAATTGTGTTAAAATGTTAATTTCATGTTACGTAATCTGTGTCATATCCAGCCGACAGAAAGCCAGAGAGCCAGGGAGCCAGGCGGAGGCAAAGGCATTTGGCCAGCCAGCTGGAGCTGGGATTGGGATCTTCATCATCGCGCCAGCTCGGCTCAGTCCATGGACACAATGGGGAGTGCATGTGAAAAAAGTGAGAGGATTCCCAGGCTTGGCCACTGGCGGCACACACACACCCACGCAGAGCGGGGAGTGCGGGTGAGGAGTGCCGAGTGCCGAGTGCACTTTGTGCGTTTTGTGGCAAATTAAAAGATAAAACCCACAGAAGGCAGCAGCTGCAGCTGCGGCAACAGGCTGCAATTAGTCTCCCTCTCCTTGCCATTCGTTTATCTCGCAGTTTGCATCTTTCTTTGCGGTACTTCCCCCTCTGCAATTCCGGTTGTTCCCTTTGTAAGTTTTAAGCCCTTCCGTGTCATTGATTTATTTCCACCCAATTTATTTTGGGTCCACATGTCTGCAGCGGATGGCCGTACAAAGGTTTTTGGTTTTATTTTTGGCCGAAAAAATATTGCAGTTTTGCGTTAGCTTGTGAGAATACAAATTAAGGAAGTTTGGTATTCATATGGCCAAGTAATAAGTTAAGGGGAATTGAAATGCTTTCATTTTTCAATTTATATTTATTTGTATGGAGTAGTAAGTAAAAATGCAATTACTTTTTTAAATGTGAAATCTTTAGTTCTTTATTTATATTATTACAATTATTCCAGCCTGAGCAAGGTTTTAAAATCCTTAACAACTTAATTTACCTTAACCAATTATTATTTATTTTTTAATTATTTTTTTTATTTATTATTGATGTGAATTTATTTACCGCAGATCCCCTCGCTTAAGCGAATAACTGGCTAACTTTGTCCCAATATTGACACTCCTAATTCCTCATCATTAATGCAGGAGTCAATCTAATAGTTCCGAGTTTTTGCGGACGGATAGATCATTAAGGGTATTGCATAATGAGTCGACAGTCGGCAGTCAATTAATTATGGAACAAACACGTAGCAAGACATTAACATTAAGAGTGGACTTTATGGTCGTGTGCTCTTCTCTCGAGCGCAGTGCTTGCTCTCGGGCATAAAATTTATCAGCCTGCCAATTTCGGCCATTCGTTTTTTCGGTAATTTCAGCTTAAATCAATAAAACTAAATGTTGTGTTTATTGTGGCGCAACATCCAGGAGTTTGGCGTCCATAAATCAGCCAATTAATGTCCGACACTCTCTTGGGGAAGGCCAGGCTGGTATGTAAATAAATTTCAGTTTAGTTGGGGTAATTATGTGGGGGATAAGTCGAACTAAGGGAAGAGGAGAGTATTAGAAATGTAACTATAAACTTTTCTTATATTTAGGTTTGATAGAAAATGTATATTTTTAAAGTCACTAAAAGTATTTTGTTTTCACAAGGAGAGAACTAAGCCTAGAACTCCATCTGTAATATAGTCACATAGTACCCAAAATTGTGATTTAATTCCAGTAGTCTTCTGACCATCTTTGGCATGACTTGCGCCATCGGATTTGTTGGCCAGGAGAGAGGCTTCAGCGTGGCCGACAGCTGTCCGGCATTTGTGGCTGCATCGCAACTGCTGGCTGCCTCTGTTGCTTTTGTTGCCTGTTGTTGCATGAGATAACATCTGTCCGCCCCCCGTTTTTTACCAGTTGCTCCTCCTCCTCTCACCTGTCTGTTTGTGCTTGTTTGTCGGCAGCGTTTGTTTCATTTGTTCGCTTGTTTGTTTGTTTGGTTGTCTCGCTGGCGTCCGAACAAGTTTATTCTACAAAAGTGAAAGGTATTGGACGGGTCAGTCGTGCATTGAGTACGAGTTCGAGTACGAGCACCCAGTATGAATGTCGTCTGCCATAAATGTGTGTCAGTGACGCACTAAAACCGATCAACATGGATGCGAGTGCCCCTAATGAAGATGCCTCGCCTGAAGGCAGCAGGGGGCCACAGTGCACTGCTATCAAAAAGTTCTGAAAAAGAGAGATTGTTTGCAATATAACAATAAATATTACTAATTTGACAACTTTTAAGAGGAAATTTGTATTAATGCAAATTAAATTATATTACGAGGTGTACAAGAGAGATGTACAAAAGATTTATTGTCCAATAGCATCCTCGATTTATAAAGCTTGAACTTCCAACATATCCTTATCCATATCAAGAAAACAATTGATTGAAATA
>JAEIHY010002681.1:0-10385 GCA_018904565.1 Drosophila tsacasi
GAGTAAATTAAAAAAGATCGATTAATCGATTCGAGAATCGATTTTTTCCCCAGCTCTAGTTTACAATCATTCTTTAACCATGGCATGGTCTTAATTGTAATACCAAGAACCAACCCAGCTGAGGGGAATTGGAATAATTAAACTGGATAACTTGGGCACAAGGAGCTGGAGAACTGGAAGACGGCGTCTGCATGTGGAGAAAGAAAAAGTTGCGTTTCATTGATTTTTCGCTGCGACGCCGAAAGTTGCTACTTAAAAAAAGTTGAATTGGTGCGGTAACAAGTGCTGGAATTTTCACAAAATGAGTGGTAAGTAATGCAGTTAAATTAGCTAACTTAATTCTATATGATTCGACTTGTTGTTTATGCTCGGGTTAAGTGAGCCTTTTTGTGGCGACTGTATGGGAATTTGCAGTCTGCTTTCGGGGTAGAGGTGGGGGTTAAGTGGGTTAAGGGAGGGCAAGGGCGCTGTGGCTGTATGAGAGGGTCCTGGCAGGACAGACGCACCTGCGCTTTGACACCCTCCCCAACCCCGAGAAGGTCCAAAACACCCGATGAAGTCATCAATTTGGCTACATTGTGAATACAGTGGAACTTTTGTTGTTTGCGAATACAAAATAATAAATTAAGGTTAAACAATTTTTAACTTATTGTGTAAAAGTAGGCCATGCAAAATTTTGATTTGTTTTAGGATTTAAAACTTTTTTGTATTACACTCAAGGACCCTAAATTAATTGGTTTTAAATCAAAGGCGAATATTACTCCGTTTTATATTAAAGAAGGATGTTTTTGGAAAATGAACTATTTTTAGAATATTATCTTTTATCCTTGCTACTTTAATACTTTAATTTTAGTCAGAAGCTTGCAAGAGAGTGAAGATTCATTTCCGACCCTATAAATCGTTTATATTCTTGATCAGCATCAACAGCTGATTCGATCTAGTCATGTTTCAAAGAAAAAAATATTTACTAAATTTTTTTAAAAACTGTTTAATCTTCATAATATATCTTTATATGTATAAATGTATGTATATATAAATACAAGTTTTCTGCCGCTCAAGCCGTGCAATAATTTTATATTTATAATAAGAGAAGGAGAAAGACAGAAAAACAGTTATTATACATAGGTGAGGGAGCGAAGCGCAGCGGAGGGCACATTTATAATAAGAGAGGGAGAGAGAGAGAGAGAGAGAAAGAGCTGAGTTTTATAAATTTGTCAAAAATTAAAAAAAAAATGCAAACTATGTAAATCTTTAATTCAATGTGCCTTTTTGTTAACCTACAAAAAATTAGCACAGAAAAGCTTCCGAATTGAAATTAAAGCATTTTTGGTTTAGTTATGATCGATTTCAAATTGCTTCCCCTGATCCTGTCACGAACTTTAAGGGTAAACTACCTGCGGCTTCCCGAAGCTACCTTTCTTTCTTAAATGTTTATATTTTAAGAAAAATATTATATTTTCTTACCTTTCCAATTTCTCTTCCCCAAAAACAGGCGACGAAAGCAGCGAGGAGAAGCACATCCTGAACCTAACCAAGCAGAAGCTGAAGAAGGTGCCCAAGCAGGATGATGCCCACAGCATACGCCAGCTCATACTGGACGAGAACGAACTGCAGAAGATTGACAACATAGACTCGTACCTCAAAATAGAAACGGTAAGTAAAATAATATCCAAATTTGAAGGCTTTAATCAATTTATAAACAAATTTAAGCTCTCCCTGGCCCGAAATCAATTACTGCGCATGTATGGCGTCTGCCGGCTGCACTGCCTCCGTGAACTGAACCTCTCCTTCAACGGCATCCTATCGATTGAGGGCCTGAAAGAGTGCCTTCACCTGCGCGTGCTGAACCTGGAGGGGAATAACATCAAGACCATCGAGCACCTCAGCACGAATCTCAGCCTGGAATGTCTGAATCTGGCGGAGAACAGCATTGGCAGCATCTCGGATGTGTCCTATTTGCGAAATCTCAAGGAGCTGTATTTGCATGGAAATCGTTTGACGCATTTGCGGCAATGCGATAAATATTTGCCCACCTCGCTGGAGACCCTGACGCTGGCCAAGAACGGGATAACCGACCTGAATGAGATCTGCACGCTGTCGCATCTGTGCAACCTGCTGAGCATCTCGATATCGGATAATCCCTGTGTCCACATGACCAACAGCATGGAGTGAGTTTCTTAACGAAGCCTGATTTAGTTTATCTTTAAATACAATTTAATTTGCTTTAATTTTCTTACATTTCCTTTAATTTCTTTACATTTCCAGGGGCTTTGACTACCGACCCTTTGTGCTGAACTGGTGCATGAACCTCAAGTACATCGACGGCTATGTGGTGGCCCCCATCGAGGGTCTCAAGGCCGAGTGGCTGTACAGTCAGGGTCGCGGCCGCCAGTTTCGTGTGGGCGAGCAGATAGGCCTGGCCAAATACCTGAGCTCCAACTGTCCCCTAGTGGGCGAGGCCTTGGAGAATGAGAACGATCGAAAGCTGCGCTTGATCCTGAGCAAGGCGCAACACCATCAACGACAGCTGCAGGAGGAGATTATGGATAATGCCAATAGCTCGGCCAGCACCTCGCCCTCATCCCATCGCAAGAAGCCCACGAGTAGGATTCAGTCGCCGAGATGTGAGTTTAGTTTTCTTTTTTAATACCCAAAAAACCTTTTAATCTCTCCTTTAGTTTCCCGTTTGAGTGGCCGCCAGGGATCGCCCGAATCCATGGCGAATAGCTATCATGGGAACAGCAGCTGCAACAACAGCTTGATCAGCGACAATGGCTCTGCGAATAGCTCCCTGCAGATGAGCATTTCGCTCATAGAAAATATTAAAAACGATGGCGATGGTTGTTACTCGCTGGCAGGCAGCGGTATGTCCAGCAGCGTGACCACCAAGACCTACAACTCCACGGAGTCCACGCCTAGGAATATAACCCCCAATCCGTATAATGGTGAGCTTAAACGAGAAGCTAAATAGGTATCTATGTACATATAGTAAAGAAAACCCTTTCCCCCCTCAGAACAAACCTTCATCAGCCAAACCCCCTCGGGGGGTCCCCTGGCAGCTGCCTCGAAAATGGTTCCCGTGCCGGAGACCCTCATGAGTCCCGATGTCTGCCCCGCCGCCGTTGCCCAAAGGATGACTGTTGTGGGCGCTATGAACTCCCAGCAGCTGCTGCCGCACAAAACCAAAGTCAACAAGAACAAAGGTGGCCTTTTAGAAACTGTAGTCACTTCGACACAAGTCACAGTTCAATCCGTACTCACTTTCACACAGTCCCCCAACCTATACAAACCTTTATACTTTATTACAGACAACAAACTAAACTTGCCGAGGGTTCAGAGTCCTCAGCTGAAAAGGAACCAAAGTCCCGCCAGTAGTCCGAGGAAGGTTGCTAGTAAATCTGGCCAAGAGAAGATGCAGCAAGAGAAGCTACAGACATCCGCGAAAATGATAGATGGCGGCGATTTTAGCACCGACGACGATGGCGGCGAACAGATTAACACAGAGAAGTTGAAGGCCATTCGCAAGATGGCAGCCCAAAAACAGCAACAGCAACAGCAGCAGCAGCAACAAATGATAATATATCAGGAGAAGATCAACGGCGGAGCCAACCAGAACTGTGCAGAACGTTTGAGCGAGCATGTGACCGAGTCCTCGGCTGTGACCATCCAAAAGATGTGGCGTGGCTATCACACGCGCAAGAAGACCAACAAGGACATAGCCGAGAGACTGCAGCGTCGCCGCACACAGGAGTACATAGAGTGAGTGCTTCAAAGCGGGTTTGTAAGAGATTTTCTAACGAATTCCTTCCTGCTCCCTCAGACAACTCAACGAGGACATGCGCGAGACCAAAGCCCATCTCGTCAAGGAGCGCGAGATCCAGCAACTACAGATGCAGGCCATCAGTGCGCTGTGGAAGAAGGTGTCCACCATGGAGGTGATTGCCAAGGGAATACCCGTCCCCGCCGCCCCCGTCAGCGAGCAAAAGGAGGGCGAGCAGGACTCTACCGTTTCTGTTTCCTCTGGCCAAATGAGTCTCGATCCAAACTCCGCCTCAGTGGTCAACGATCTGGCCAAGCGTTGCACCATGCTCACCGATCAGGTGCAGATATTGCAGAACTCCATTGGCACCATTGTCAACTGTTTGACCATGGTGTGCAATCTGCCGCCGGATGCGATCAAGAAGCAGGCCGAGATCATCGATTGCAGCGCCACCCAAACCGATTTGATAGCCGTGCACACGCCCCAGATAGAGGATCTCACCAGCTTTCCGTTCACCAAGCCGAGACCCTCAACCCTGGCCCTGGAGTCCAAGCACGAGGCGATGGTCGTCAAGATCGAGGAGCTCAATGAGGTGGAACTGAAGAAGACCAACAACGAGTCACCTCAGCTTGATGCCGAGACATAGACGAGAGAGAGAGCAAGAAAATTTCAGTTAAGAAACGATAAAAAACGCTTTAAGGATCCGATCTCGGCGCTAAATAATTACTTCATGTGTAGGCTTTTTGTGTAGCTTTTGCAACAATTTCTAGAGCTCAGTTGTGTTAAACTTACCACCAGTAGAAGCAGCAAGCAGACACGAAAAAATCACTTTTTGTTAAAATTATGAACGGAGTGTAGTAAAGATGAGCGAGGCGGAGATATGCAGCAAAAAAAAGAACTTGTGAAACAAATTAAAAATACAAAATTACATTTTTGTATAACCAAGCAAAGGGGTTTGTGAGGGGAATGTGGGAAAAGATGGATATATTGCTATATGGTATATAAAATACCTTTTATTTTAACAGTTTTTTAAAGATTCGTTAAAATAAGACATGCTTCAA
Source organism: Drosophila tsacasi (assembly GCA_018904565.1). Taxonomy (NCBI): domain Eukaryota; kingdom Metazoa; phylum Arthropoda; class Insecta; order Diptera; family Drosophilidae; genus Drosophila; species Drosophila tsacasi. The sequence continues at coordinate 4,822 of JAEIHY010002681.1, forward strand.
GCGAGTTAAAGAATTTGAACATTGGAACATTTCCGTATGTTACTATGCTAAAAATATTAAATTTAGAGCATTTTTCGTGGTTTTTGCTGCGGTTGACCTTTCTGGAGAGTTACTGATATATGAAACACCATTTATTTGAACAATTTTTTTTTAAATTTGTTAAAATAAGACACGCTTTAAGCGAGTTAAAGCATTTTAGCAATATATTTAATTTAAAACGTTTTTTTATTTCTTAATTTTATTAAATAATTAAATTCATTCAAATTAAATGAAGCTTTAACTTGAAATTGGCCTCTTAAACTCGTTTATAAAAATTAACAACCTAGTTTAGAACGAACTCTTTTTTTTGTTTAATTTTTGCGAGATGTTTAAAAAATCTTAAACTACAGAATTTGTGTATCCTAGGGAATGTCAGTCTTCATCGCTGGACGTATCCTCGTCGTCCTCTTCCTCCTCAGAGGATTCCTGCGGACGATTTGTGTTCGGCATGAGATCATCCTCGAAATCGGAATCCTCCTGATTTAGGCTTGGTAGCTCCTCCTCCTGCGCTGGTTTCTTGGCGAATTTATCCGGCCAAATGCCGGCCTTGGTGTATTCCTTCACATGGTCGTTGGTGAGGATCTTACAGATTTCGGCCTTAACTTTGTCGCCCTCTTCAATGGGTTCGATCAGCAGGAAATCGCCTCGTTTTACCCACATACTTTTGCGGAATTTGTTGGGCATGGAAACTGGTGCAAGGAAAATGTATTACATTAACTGTCATTACATTTTCCACCAACACCCCCGCACGCACTCACCCAGAAAGTTCTCCTCTGCCTCGCTCTTGGCCGTTTCTACCTCGTGGAGATTGTTTCCCCGGCTGCTGACAACCCGCACGATTTGCTGCTGCTCCGTAGGCAGCGCGAAGTCGTCCTCCATCATCTCCTTCATCAGGTGCTTGCGGCGACTGATACTCGGATGGGATCGATGCATTTTGAAGGCGTTTAATAGGAGTTGATAAAAACGTAAATTTACGAAATGCCAATAATTTGTTTTGGTTTTTAGGTGCAGTGTGACTGTGTCTTATTTATAAAAATCCAAAATAAGGCCTGCTAAAAAATACCAAAAAAGAGCTTATACTAAATACCGCTAGGAAGCAGTGCTGGAAAATGCCTAGAAACAAAGCGCGTTGAATTTGAATTTATATAAAAAAAAAACACTTTTTAGATTGTAAATTCATTTAAACCCTTAGAAAGCTCTCCAAAATAATTACAATCACAACGATCCCAATTTATCCAAAGAGCCACTCTTGCAACTGGATTTCCTTTTAAATTTATTTTATACAGTTTTGTAACTTAAAAAATAGGAGAGAATGAATCCAAGTAACGATAAATTTGCTTAGCAATCATGTGTGATAAAAAATGCAACCACAATTAAAAAAGTTATAATTGGGTCGTGGGGCAAAGAGATAGTGAGTGCTAATTTAGTTCTTGCTGCGCCTCATGAGCATGCGCTCCTTCAGCGAAACCCGTCCGGACTTCTCCACCTTCGTGGAGATGTTGCGACGGGACTCGATTTGGGCCTGCTTTGATTTCTTCATTCTGCAAATAATAAATATTAAATATTTAACTTTCTTTACAAAGAGCATATTTGCTTTCTGCTTACAAATCATCCAAGAGACTGGTTATCTCCTTCTTCCAAATGTCCCTGAAATCGTTGGTGAAGTTCGTCCAGTACTCGAAAAACTGCTCGGGCTTGCACTGGGACAGGGTTTGGTTGCGGTCCTTGGGGCAAAAGTGATAGAAACGCATTGTATCCAGGAAGAGCTCGCGGCACTCCGCGAGCGACTGACTGAGCTTGGCCATTGCCTTGTCCGCTCCCTCAACGAACTCCTCCATTTTCGACTTGAAGGGCTCCCGAATATCCGGAAGGGAGGCGTCGAGGACTTTGGCTTTCTTTCGTTTGCAACCTAAGATGATAATGGGAAATATTTATAATTATTATTTGTAAACTATTTATTGATATTTGCATGCTTTCTTCTTGAAACCCACCTGCAAACTTCTTGTTTAGCTCGGTTATCTGCTTCTGTACATCCTCGAAATCCATCTGCGCCGCCCTCTCCACCTCCGGTGGCTCAGGTATCGGTAATTGAATCTCCAACGGATGCACTCCCTCCTTTCTCCGCTGCGCAATATAGGTGCGCACAATGAAGTGGAGCAGAGTGGTGTGCGATTCCTTGGACTTGACATCCTTCAGTTTACCCAAGATGTCCAGGTTGAAGCCATCGGCCTGCCCGCGCTGTCGGTTGCCTCCGTTCATATAGTTGCCCAGGGTGAGGATGATGGAGAAGACCAGCTTCAGGTCCTCGCTTTCGATCAATTGCCGCGATAGCTGCGTTACTGTTTGTATTTTCCGAGCCAACTGAGTTACGGACTCCTCGAACTCCGCCTGGAAGACAATACAGTCAATCCTCTCGCTGGCCATGGATATTAGCGAGGTGTCCAGCAGGAATTGTTCGGGCAGATCGAGGGGTATGTCGCCCTCGGCCGCTTTCTTAATCTCCTTCAGCTCATCCGCCGAGGCCTGCATGTTCCGGATGTGCTGCAGGGCTTCCAAACTGACCAGCGAGGTGTCTATGTGATATATAGCGTGCTCGATCTCCCGCGAGGTCACGTGCAAACTCTTCCAGATAATGCCCACATTTTTCGATCTCTCCGGATCGAGAACTTTGATGGACTTGGCTCTCTTCACCTTCAGTCCGATGGGCTTGGCGACGGGCGCCATGGCCTGGCGCGAGAACAGCTCCGTGAACTCGTCGATATTGTCGAGGGGCGTCTCCTCAATCTCGGTCCAGATCTCCTTCGTGGGTGGATCTTCGCCGGCGGCTCCATCGACACTTGTCACAGCTGGTGGCTCATCGGGAGAACTGCCACTGTTCTCAGTGGAGTCTGTGGAATTGGCTACCGACGGGGGCCGTGGCGCTGGTGGGGCACTTGTCACTATGCGCGTCCAATACAAAGGACGCATGGGCTTCGGCGGGTTAACAGCGCTCTTTCGCAGAGCTGGAATAATTAAATAAAATAAATTTGAGTGATAAATATGGATTTTTTGAAAAAATATAACTATTTAAACGAAAATAAAGTTCTTAAATTAAAATAAGTAAAATTATGCCTATATAAATAAACCCTCTATAAATAAAATTGTTTTTCGGTAAAAAATAAATATTAAATAAAATAATGTAAGTAAAATAATGCTGTCGATTGAAAATAAATAGTATAATATTATTTAATGTATTATACAAAAAATTGAGAAATTAAAACATTTTATTCCCTGATTTTATTTTGATTTTACGATGTTATTATCTATCTTTTTATGCAACCTTGCCAGGACTTTTTCCTTATTGTTTTAAAATAAAATGTATGAATATATTTGTTGAACTTCGTAGTTAATAAAAAAGCTCTGTTTTAATGGATGTTAATGTATTTCAACATAAAAACCATAAAAAGTGTCTCTTTGTTTGCGCAAAAAAAAATAACTTGTTTTGTTGAGGTCTCCGAGAAAGAAAAAAAATATAAAATGAGCCAAACTTTTTTACTAGTTACTTGTATCTTAAGTGTGAATAAATATGTTAATGTGTTATGTTAATAAACACTTGTTTACATTAAAAATAATTTTATAACCTTGCAAGGTATTAACATTTTAGTAAGAAATGTAGGAAGGTGTCATTTCCGACCCTATAAATCATATATATTCTTGATCAGCATCAACAACCAAGTCGATCTTGTCAAAATTGTGAAATTTTATTAAATTGTTAAAAAAAGTAAAAGAATGGCGAAAAAAGTAGTTTTAAAATAAATTGAAATTCGATATGCAGTTTTATAAGCATTATAATACTAACTTAGAACACTTAATTAAAATTAATGTATTTTTAGCTTAGTTATTGTAATTTTATGCTTTAATTTTCCCAAAATGATGGAGGATAAATATTTAAATGAATACTCACTGTTTGTGCGATGGAACCAGTTCCCTTCGGCGGGATCGGGCAGGGGGGCGGGTGAGTTCAGCGGCTTAGTGGTGTCGGACGGAGTGGTAGGCGGTGCACCCGGTCCACCGGGAGCAGGAGGCGGTGGGGGCGGGGCAGCACCACTGCCCGGCGGAGGCGGCGGAGGTGGCGGAGCTCCGAAAGCTCGAGGCGGTGCAGGAATGGGCGGTGGTGCAGGTATTCCGAAGGCAGGTGGTGGAGGAGGTGGTGGCGGTGGGCTATAAAGCGCGGGAGCCGGAGGCGGCGGCGGTGGAGGAGGGGGCGGTGGAACAGCTACATTTCCCTGATTTTTCTTATCTAGGCTGTCCTTTTCTTTCGGCGAATCGCCACATTTGCAGGAACCCTGGCACTCTGCCACTTCCGTTTCCGTTTCCGTTTGTGTTCCTGCCTCCGCATAACTCTTTAAGCCCGAGTCAGCAGCTCCTCCGGATTTATTGTACTCATAAATGGTGGCCTCGCTGGCATTGAGCAGATCCGTGAGATTCACACACCGCTTGGAGGGGCGACGTGGCGGCTCGTCCACGCTGCTCAGCAGCTCGTTGACCACCGCATGCACCTCGGCCAGAGTGGAGCAGTTGAGCAGACGGTTCTTCAGGATCTGCTGCAGCGTCTTCTGGCTATCGGTTGTCGATGCTGTTGTGGATGCTGTCGCTGAGGCGGCAATGGATCCTCCCAAGGCACCAGCCCCGGCAGCTCCAGCTGCCGCCAGAGAGCCAGCTTCCAGTGCTCGCAGGCCGGCTGGTGTGCTGGAAAAGGGCCAGGCGGCCACCTTGTCCAGCTTGCCGGGTGTCAGTGGAAGCGAGGTCGTCGGCTGCTCCGTGTGCGTCCATTGGTACATCTCATAGGGCTGAGGGGGGAAATTAATTGCAAAAGAAAATTATGAAAAATGGATGGTATTAAGTTAAATATTAAAATTTAATTAGTTAATGGGAGGGAACTTGTATTAATTATTTAGGAAATAAATTAAAGCAAAGTAAGTTATTCGTAAGGATCTTAGAGAAATTCTTATGAGATTATTATTTATTCCTTTTAATCTAGAAAATTCCATATTGATTGATAAATAATAAATCGATAATACTTTCGATATATTAGATATATCCTACAGTATCGTTGTTTAAAATAAATATAAAGAAATTATGATTATTATCATTAAATTTGTAGGTTTAAATATAATTAGTAAAAAAGAGTTAACTATATTTTGTAAATATTTTAATCGATTTTATTGATAATTTCGATAACAGCGTGTTATGTGATTTTTCTATGATATTTCAAATTGTATCGTACCATGTATCGAACTTCGTTATTAGACTTTATTGTAATAATATGAAAACAATTAAACTTTGCCTTTTATTTAGCTCTAGTTTTCTATATAAATTATTTTTAAGATTTTATAGATATCCAAACACTTTAAATAAATGTGCACATATATTAAAATATAAATTTCCCCTTTAAGGTACCCTCTTCATTTTAAGCCATATTCTTCTTATTACGAGGGTCGTTTGATAAGTCCGTGACTTTTTGTATTTGCCGCGCACTTGCTCTA
>JAEIHY010002688.1:0-21372 GCA_018904565.1 Drosophila tsacasi
GTTAAACCTTTGTCCTAAATTAAATTTAAGCCTCATTCATATTTAAAATAGTTTACATTATATGCTTTTAAGAGCTTACCAAAAGGCAATGTGCAAAGGGTTTGACAAAGTTCAAAGTTGTCCAAAGTCCGGACCAATTTGTTGCTGACTCGATTACACATTCTGGTCAATATTGGGACCGTTCCCATTGATATGCCAAGGAGCATAGGCCAAGGAAAACCTCAGCAAACAGCATAAGAGTCTCCCTGTGTGTTAGGGTGTGTGTGTGTGTAGTTGATTAGTAAATGGGGTTCTTATAGGTCCATATAAGTGCCTGTGTGTGCTGCAAATTTGTTGTCAATTTCCGGCAATTTGTCGTTGGCAGCAAAATCATTGTGATAAGGGGCCAGCAGCCGAAGACAGGCAGACACATCCTGTAATGGATCCGCAACACCAGGCAACACAATCAACACAACATAATATAAAAGTAAATTAGAATGTGCAGATATGCCCGAGGAGGAAAAAAAACTTTACTCGGTAATTTGCCACGACGCTAAACGAGAATCAAGTGGAAGAAAGTGAACCAGGCCAACGCACCAGGCACTAGTTGATGGCCCGAATTGAGTGTTTGAGCCAGCGCCATCACCACACTTCCACCTCCACCTCCACCTCCACTTCCACTTCCAGTAACCGATGTCAGCCTTCGTCAGGTCGCTCCAATTATGCCAGAATTCAGGCCCTCTCTGATTGCTTAATCTTGCCGGAATGCATTAATGTGTCAGCATTGAAGCCACGTTAGCACGTACGCACTTACACGTGGGGGAGTGCCTGGGTGCTGTTGTAATTAAAATGTCAAAACGAATTTACATGCCACATTCCTTCAGTTTTGGGTAAGGAGTTGTGTTCCTCAGAAAAAACAAAAAAAAAATATAAATATAAATGGCAAACGGGCCTATGTTATCCCTTCCTTTTAGTTTGCGGTTCACTCTACTGTCAGATCCAAACAATCGGGGCAAAGCAAGGAAAATACAAACGGAAAAATAGCTGGCCGGACTCTCGGAGAGATAGCAGTGATGTAAAAATATTTCAACAATTTTTGTTTGTATAAATAGAACAGGTCCAGGAGATGGCCAGCGCAGACAAGACATCGCTCAAAAGCCGGGCAACAGGAGGCAAAAACACAACAGCTCAAAACAGCCTTGACAGGCAGCAGAAAATATGCATGAAACCACTTTAAGATACCCATTGAAAAGGAATTTACGAACTATATAATTTGCAACTTAACTTGAACTTTTAAAGGATTAAATTAATATATTTTTAGCTGTTAATATTTAGCTCACTCTTCAGACTCGCAATCATTAATATTTAAGCGAAGTTCTTTGTAAAATGCTAAAATTCAGTCTATGATTTCATTTTTAAATAGTTTTCACAATACTTTAACCTTTGTTATCAGCCTTAGCTGATTAATTTAAAATTTAATATAACCTGGCCCCCTTAGAGTGTTTAAGGATCTTTGTCAATCCCTAGTGCCATATTCGCACACCCAGATTTCTAGTGTCTATTACCACCCACATGGCATTCATCTTTCCCTGTAAATCGCTTTATTAAAATTGAAAAGGAAAGCCCGAAAAGCCCACAAACAGATCATATCTCTGGGTCCCAGAGTCTGGGACCAATGTTTTTCCCTCCCCCCTCACTGGGCCGACATCAGATGTGGTGGCCCCGTTGATATGGGCAACCGAAATCACTTGGGACATTAATATAAATAAATTGGCGCAGAAGTGCAAAAAAAGCATAAATGTATAAATAAATAAAGTGAGTAAGAAAAACATATAAATGTCAACAAATAAGTATTTTCGATATTTATGGTCCCCACACAGAGTCATATGAAATGAGAGACGGCAAAGACGAAATATTCGTACATGAATTGCAATTGAAAGGCTTTCTCTGGGGACTCTGGGCCGAGATTGCATTTCATTCAGCTGACAGCTTCCTGCTACCTAGTGTGTCCTTTTAAATATTACAAAAAATATGCAAATGGGCATAGCTATGTATATTAGCAGTTACACATTGCGAGTAGTGTCTGACACAGTTTTCGAGGAGGGACAACACGCATACACAGTATATTGCCTTAAACTATTCAAAGAGTCAAATTGAAACAGGGGTAGGTGGATAGTGTTGATAGTGCTTTTATTTGAGAACACGCAACTTCGCGCCAAAGTTCGTTGTAAATAAAACATGGCCCAAACCAGAAATCAATACGAAACGTATAATTTATTCCAGGAAGTAACGAACTGCTGAGTGATTACGCTTTAAATTGTGGGACTTTAAAGTAGGAAAGAGAATATATTTAAAAAACTGCTAACTAAGTACACCAAATTTTCATTGATTTAAGCAATTAAGTAATTAGTTTTCATGCAATTTCAAATATTTTTTTAAGGGAAGAGATTATATTTAAAAAACTGCTAAGTGCAAAAAATGTGCTATGACTTAGGTGCAATTAAGTAATTAATTTTCATGAAACGTGTAACCAAGTTCATTCGCCTTTAACCTCTTTACCAAGGCATAACATTTTCACTAATTTGATTAAAGATATCAGGCTATATTTGAGCTAGAATAATTACACAGAAATATTTATAAATAGCCGACGAAAAGGTCAAAAAGCTGAATCTTAATCACATTCTCTTCAATGAAAACATGAACAATGTTTCCACAGGGAAATGTAAGGGACACTTAAATTTATCTTGAGGTTCCTTTGCTTCTTTCACATTTTACTATTTGCTTGATATGCTTTTAAGGCATATTAATATTGACCAAGTAAATAGAAAATAAATATCTTTAAGAGAAACACTTCAAGGCCAGGCTGAGTAAGCCTTAAATTATTTTTCCAATCGCATCGAACTCGCAACACTCGACACGATTCGGCTTTTTTCATTAGTGTCAGGCTGCCAATGAATCGCGGGACGTGAAAATGGTGAAAATCGTGAGAGGCGGAAAGCGCAGCTGCTGCCGGCGCGGCTCATCAAAAGATTGAAAGGCGAAGGAAATATTCAAATGCCTAAACTAAATTGCATATTTATGCGAGTCCTGCGAGAGGCTCCTCTGAATGATACCGAAATACTGATAGCGGGGATAAAAAACGAAAGGAAAGAGGGACTGTTGGCATAAATTATGTAACATTTCACGTATTTCTCTTTCTTTTTTTGTTTGTTATACTCTCGTACTGTTTCACTTTTGCTTTATTTTGTGTGTGTTGACGTTCCATGGCAGTTTCCCGCGAGTCGCTACAATTGCCAAAATGTCAGCCAACATCGCGGCATTTTTGCTGTTTTGCCTGTTTTCCTGCTGCTTTGCCCCCGTTGCGAGTGTCAATATTTATTTTTTTGTTTCATGTGTGCGCCGCACTTTCGGGACCCCGGCCCAGTTTTGGTTACAAATTTTGATTGACACATCGAATTTAGTTTGAATTCTGCTCAGGACCATTCCGGCGCATTTCATGTCAGATCAATTAACTGAAGCCCCACGATACCCACCGCACAGTCCTGCGTGATCTGTGAATCTAAGTCAAGTCCCAAAAAAACCAAACCAAAATAAAAGAAGGAGGAATGGCAAAGTAACAAGGAGACACGGCCAGGACGCAGACCCGAGCCAGCTTGCTCAATTATGCAAGGGCGAAACGTGCCTCTGAAAGTTGGTTAAAAAGATACACCGAAGTACGGTTGAAACCATCTATGAGGGACACCTTGCAATTTATTGGGTGTACGTGCTGAGGAAGGGAGGCGAGGGAAAACGAACTAAATCGATACATTTTAGTTTGGGAAAAGTGTTCCCCTTGGAATTAAGTATTTAATACATAAAATACCATAATATATCTCGGAGTTTAACTTATTCATCCCTTGAAATACTTGAAATTTAACTTACTTTAAATTGTCAAACATTATACCATCCACTTCGAGGCTCTACTGTGCCCCTGCCTTGTTGAATTTTGAATAAGACACGACGCCAGGCACACACACCAACGAGCTCTCCTAGGACAGGGCAGGGAAGACAGGCCCGCTCGAGGGCTAATTGAACGCCATTTGGTTAGACAGTAATTGATGTATGACTCAGCCATGGCTATGCCCGGGGTCAGGCGTCTGGGGGATAGGATAGGAATGGATACCGCCCGGCAGCGCGCTTTCAAATGTCAACCCGGCCGGGAGTTGATCCTTGGACTGGGCCACACTTTCCATTTCTCAGTTTCAGCTTTGCGTTTCCACTGACAATGCAGTTGAGTTCTTCTTGTGTCTTCTTGCTGAAACTCAAAACGGGTTTTCCATTAGGAAATTGTCCAAGGGGAGCGAGAGGATACTGCAGGAGTCAAGAGGTCAGGTCACCTCACCCAAGGAGCAGTGCAGCAGCATTCGTTCGTTTACCTGTCTGTATTGACCCAAAAGTGAAAGACAAACGTCACAAGCATCTCGAGTGGAGATGGCCACGCCCACTGTCAGCCCCCCAGAGAGGGTCCTTGCCGCCAGAGAAGTGTAAACAAACCCGTTGTTCCACTGTGCACTTTATCACGACAACAACAGTCGTGTGTCTACAGCAGGGAAAATAAGGGAAAACTCTTTTATGTTTACTTCACCGATTTTTTTTTGTTCTGTTGTCCCTCCTCTTCGATAGTGTCCAATGTTTGCTTTTACTTTCCATGGCTATTTTGGTAGCAGTTTAATATGGCCCAATAGAAAAATAAATCAGATGGTAAGAGGTAGAAAAGGTAGAAATAGGATATAACTGAGGGAAACACTTGCTTTTCCAGGGAAAGATCATTTAAGAAAAGACGAATATTTCAACATCTATCAAGCTTTGTTCTTTATCTCCCGTTTTCCATTTAATTATTTTTAATCTGTAAAGCACACATGATTTTTCCATTTACATTATCAACCCATCTTCAATTACAAAGAAAATGTTCTTTTTGTGAGTTCACTGAATTCAATTAGCACAAAGAGCAAAGGCGTCCTTAAGTCGATATTCGAACAACATTGTTCTGGATTCTTCTCCCTGAATTCCGCCTCCTTGGCTCCTTTCTCACACTCATTACCAAGCAATCGAGTTAAATGCAATTGCGTTCTCTCGGTTCGAACGAAACCTAAAACGTTTCATTTTATTTTAATTGCTCAAGTGGAAGGAGCTCGGAGACAATTGGAACTCTTTGAGGTTTAAGGAGGCAGCCAGCAATGCCTTCAATTTGCCGCAAATGAGCTGCGAACAGAGTTGGTTTTTGTTTGGCCAAGTAATTAGAGATGGATTTTCAAGGGAAATAGAAAATACTGTCTAAATATCACAAGCAGTGATTCCTTTGTCTTAGCTCCTTACAAAATAAACAAAGTAATTTAGAGACTGAGAAGCCTGAACGGATCCTGCAGAGTTAGTTAACCTCAAGGATTTAGTTTGGCGCCTCCAGCTGTGGCTATCTAAAGTTTATACACAGCTTAAAAAGACCATAAATAATACACATTTTATTGCCCAGCTTTGTCTTAATGGCAAAGCAGTTTGCCTCTTCTAAGCTGAAACATAAAAAACGGACAACGACATTTCTAATTGTTTGGCGGTTTGTCAGAGAGACTCTGTGAAAAAAAGAATAAATCAGTGAGAGAAATAAATATACTATATAGCAACTACAAATGTGCTACTTCGAAAGTTCATAAATAAGTCTATTTCATAAACTGTAAAGCTTTTAAATTAAATAATTTATAACTCAACTTCGTTTTGAATTCGTATTTCAGGGAATACATTTATTTACATTTACAATTTTAGTATTTTGCTTCACCATGAAATACCTTTCATAAAATAATAACCCGAATCAGGAAAATTTTGCCATTCTGATTTAACTCTTTGCATTTTGTATATTTTCCCCCCAAATTCGATTCTGCTAAATCCGTCAAATCAGGGAAATTAATAACGCTTCATGTGCGGCCAATATACATTTTTACGAATCGCTGCCGCCTATTGTTTTCCGTCTGCCTGCCTCTCTGTCTGTCTGTCAGGCAGGCAATTGCCTCAAAATCGAGCCTGCAAAATCCCTTTAAAATTTGCATAAACTCCTCGCTGCAAGTGAAATCGGTTTAATGCCGGCAGGATTGTCCTGTCCGCTGGCCCAGACCCTGATCCGAACCGACAATCAGTCAGCGGACTCAGTCAGCCGGTCGCCAGTATCCTTCACTTCCACATGGCTAAACCCGATTCGGTTTGGGATTCGATTCGGCAAGGAAATCCGCTCACACCACCACCCGGAGAAGCTACCTGTTCGGCTTCCCACGTAATTGCTAAATTTAAAACGCCTCTCCGCGGTGTCTGTCATCAGTCTCAGTCATGCATGGGCCGTGTGCTAATTAAATTTCGACGTGGGCAGAGGTCCTGTAACGTATTCCCCACACACAATGACTTACTGCGGCAGGAAATTGAAAAAATTAAAAAAAAATGTCTTATTGTTCATTGTCGCAAATAAACAGCGTGGAAATCTGCCCAAGCGAAAGCTATTAAATGCACCATTGACCAACGGGCCAGGCTAAGATATTTATTTTGTCGAGGAATAAAAAAATAGAAGCTAAGAAACCTGGACGTTGTCTGGGTCCTGGACAAATCCCCAAAAAAAGTCAAACGCTGCTCATGTTTTACGCCACATTTGTCGGTGCAAAAAAAAAAAAGAAAATGTCAACAAAAAAAGAAAACACCCACACAGACGTTACACACAGCAGCACACAGGAAGCAGCCGGGAAACTTTACTTATAATAGAATTTTCAAGCATGACCATACCCTCAATGACGTCAGGGTAATGGGGACTCTTGGCAATGACTTGTTAATATACACATTTCGAAATAAAAGGTATACAAGTTACAATATAAAATATAACATTTTTAAAGACTTTTCTTTTTAAAAAAAACATTATTCGGGAAATTCCTTTTTACCTATGTAAACACCTCATTTTCATTTTTGCCATTTTTCTATAAAATAGTCGATAAGTGCTGGATTATACGATTACTAGAAGACGGTCACTTTGGTTTTGGACAATTAGGCGATCGACACAAGTGAAAAATGGAGAGATACCAAATAATTTCAAATAAAAGCATTCCGACGTTGTAATATTTAAAAATAAAAGTCTGGAATTAAATACCCAAATAAATATATTTTATAAAATTACGTTTTAAGTTCCTAAATCCCTAAAGAAATATGTAAGAGTATTTCGCTTATCCCCTGCCAAATAAAGGTCCTTTTCCACTGGCTGCTCCTTCGGACTCCTGATCCTTTGACTCGCTCTCACTGCCAGCCACAAATTGCCTTTTTCGCACGTTGATTGATTTTTGAACTTTTTCTTTCGGCAGAAGCGAACCCCTTGTACCCTTGTACCCACCCAGACCACACACAAAGTCACAGACACTAACACTCTCGTCCACCCACACACCCCACTCTTCTTCGGCACACACTCTACTTTGAGCACAAAAGTGGTAATAAAACGGCTGCACTTCGGATGCCATCGCAATTGTTCGAGTTCGGGCCTGGCCAGCACTGACCTCCATCGATCCGAGGGCTATAGTTGTGGAACACATAATTATTTATTTACGAGTGTATTCATTCATTGATGAACACAAACGCTGTTTATATTGCTCTTTTGCCTTTCGACCGCTCTGCGAAAATGTGAGGGTTCAGGCCGGGCTCACCTCGAGTGCGGTGCTCTTTGGCTCGCTTTTTTTTGTTGCCAGGTGTAAAAATAGGCGGTGACGTTGCCAAAGCTGGGAAATAGAAACGGAAGCATTCAGGAGAGCTGCTATATGGGGTCTATAGAAAACAATTGTGAATATATATTTGCGGGAATTATAAGGAGGATACAATGGTATTGTATTTAATGGTTATTAATTACAAAGAAAATTAGGTATTCAATAGGTGTTTGATACTCTTTCTCGTATTTAATTTAATATTTACCTGAAGGCTTAAAACACTGAATCCACCACAAAAGGACTCCCCATCGGGACTAGTTTAATGCCGGAACACCAAGGGTCCTATATATAGAACTGTATGCATAATGCACACCATTTTGCAGGCATTAAGCCGACAGGAGAGAGCCTTGAAGGACCCTCCGACAAGGCAGGTTCCTGCAGTATCCATTATTGAAAACGGAACGCCAACAGCCTGTGGATGCGTTGTACACAATGCCATTATAATTATAGCCGTATGGATTAAGACAGCCACCACCTCTCTCTCTGGAGCTACTCCAGGACTAGGGATAGGTAGGATAGGATAGGTGAGGAACACACTGGGAAAAGTACCTGTCCAACTTGTCATAGGGGGAGATATGTTTAGGATTCGCAATTGAATGGAATGGTTATAAAGTAGGTACCTATTAGTTAAGGAGATCTTTAAAGAAAAATCATAGTAAAGTTACGTTTAGCAAAGTTACCATTATAATATCCCCTGCGCATCAACATGCCTTATTATTTATTTTAATATTACCCACATTTCCCCCCGGATACCCTTCTAATGTGTGGTATACCCTCCTTTGTTTTATGGACCCCCGGTAGCATAATAATAATTTGCAGGCAGCCCTGCAGTTGATCGTTAGTGAAAGGTGGAAAAAACCGGACTGGCTGCTGAGAAGGCAGCGATTTACATAAGTTATTATGGCCAACCGCACGGAACAAAGTTTGTCAGCTCACGTGGGGATGTGTCCGAAACTCGTACGGATGGTAATGGGAAATGTCAGAAATTGTATTTCACAAACAGGCCCTCATTTGCAGAACCTAATACTACATACATACCGTAATATATATTCCCCCCTGGTAAGCCGCATAATCAGCGCTAATGGACATGTTGAGGTAGTTTGAGGAAGGCCAAAGCTGCACTTTAGTTGCGGAGAAGCCAAGTCAAAGTACACCTATCAGGTGCTCAGATTTTTCTTTTTGCCTTTTCCGTGAGCTCCTTTTCCTTACGGAAAAATTGTGTTAAACGTGCGAAAAGCAAGTAATTTGCCATTACTCAGCTGCAGAGAGAGCCTTGCCCTTGATTTTCCCCCAATTTTTCACAAACTTGTTGAGGCATTTCTTTGTTGCTGCTTTCATGTTTATTTTCTTACGCTGCCCGGGTCTTCCGCCACTTAGATATAATGAGAAAGTCTTCGGGGCGGAAACCCCTTTCTGGCAAAAGGTAAACAATAGCTCCTCCCCCACAGTCGGCTCAATTGAACATTTTCCTTGCCTTGCGCGAATTTTCCAAATCACTTCATGTGAATGTTCATCGAGAATTTTTCGTGTGCTAATGAAGTTCGAGTGGATTTTCACGGATCCTCACAAGTAGCCCGAACTCTGACCTTTATTAGCACTGGTCGGGGCTGGCCGGAATCGTTATATTTGTCACAGAAAGCGGACAATTTCAACCGTTAACGAGTGCCAACAAATTGCCAAATTGTCGTTTTGACGAACAACTTGGTACACCGGAACGTGTGGCCATTAAAATCACGAATTCCATTGCCATTCGGAGGGGCAATTAAATATTCCTGGGCTGGATCCCAGGACCCCGGCTCGAAGGCCGGATTAGGCCATAGAATTGTTGTATTTAAGGAGCCATAAATCTTGATCTCGCCATGCTCTGTCGTCAACGACGTTCGCAAAACAAAAGCGTAATTTCCGCGAACTTATTAAATATTTCCCATAAAAAAGGGTTCCGCCGAAAAAGGTATACAGTGTCGCAAAGCCTTTAAGCCCAAGACCCAAAACGAAATTCCTCAAGAGTGCAGCTTGAAGGGGGTTTTGGGGGAATAATTTGAAAAACGAATAAGGAATGCTTTATGAAATATCGAAATGATCAAAGAAATAATACATTTTTCAGGGTTTCAAGGTTTTTTTTTTAATACATTTAAACTCCAATAATAGGATACAATAAAAAAATATTTATTTTAGTTATAAAAAAACAATTTTGTTTCTTTTTTACAGAAGAATATTTAACTTTTTATGATATTTAAATACTAAAAAGAAATTCTTTCATTATAATATATAAATGAACCAAAAGAAATGTTTATTTTTGTATTCAAATAATTTTATAATAATTTTTCCAAGCTCTTAAGCTTGCCACTTCTTTATGATTTAATATTTATATCAATTACAAAACTATATACAGATATTTGTAGAAATCCTTCACCTTATATTTATACTTTGGAGTCTATCCGAACCCAATAAATCTCCAAATTGAATCCGTCAGCAAGTCAAAAGTGTTAACAGTTCAGAATAGAATCAGCATATTAAGTTTCACATATGCATGCCTCTTCGTGGATTTTGTGTACAAACGAATTTCTTACAAAATAAGCATCTCGGAGTGAATGTGCGGCATGCATAATAACCCTCAAGCAGCGGGGAACAAGCCCTTAACCGGCGGAGCCTGCTAAACCGTTTATAACCGATTTCAGGTAGGGAATCCGGGCAGGACGAGCAGGACGTGCAGGCATCCGTGACTCAGTAAAAACCCAAGGCACACTGGGCACACGGGCACCGTCATGAGCCATGGGCCAGGGGCCATGGGCCGGGCCAAGTGGTTGGAACTACGTGGCATTATAAAGGCAGCAGCCACGGCCACTTGCGCACGTCGCAGTCAGCTGAGCAGGGAGGCTGGGTGGCAGGGAAGAGGCAGGCCGAGGCGGTTGGGCTTATAAAAAATTAAAATGTTTACGCTACATTAAATGCAAAGAAGGCATTGCCGGCGAATTATGATTTTGCGAGTGCCAAACGAACGCACTCTCATGCTCGCGCTCAGCCACCTTATGGCACCTCTGGGAGTGAGTGCGAACAACATGGCGTATGAGCAATGCATGAACTACACGGCGTAAGAGCAACTGCCTGCGAACTACACGGCGTATGAGCAACAGCGGCAATGAACCAACTAAGACAATTTGCACACGCCGTGGCAAAATGCAAATGTTTTTATTTGATGAGCACAAATGGTATATTTTCAAAGGATTTCCATAACAAACGGTTGCCATTTTCATCTGAAACCAGGACTCAAAGGGGACGCTCATTTAAAAAATATATTTGGTAGAAAAACAGTAAGAAATACTACAGTTTTTATTGCATTTACATTGAACCAGAGAACCAATTTCAAAGGCCCCAAAGCAACAACTGGCAAAATGGTTCAATTTCTCTTCCAAAATACAACTGATGAGCAATTAATTGGCCTTCAGACGAAATCACTCAGGTGTGAGATTAATTTATTACTCAACAAACAACAAAAGCTAATGTCTTTGTTACAAATAATAATGTATTTACATAACAAAAGGCAGCCGAAAGCCGAATTTAAGGCATAGAAAATGGGCCTCATTAAGGTTATTAGGGTAGTAAACCCTTCGTTTAACTGGGTCCTTAAAGGAACACTGAACAGCAGCTGTTTGTAGGCAACAACACAGAGCTTGTCCACCTAGAATTGTTAAGAAAATAACAACATTTTAAAACCTTTAAGCATTTTAATATTTCATATCAAAGGTAAAAGTCGCCCTTGGAAAATGTTGAGCATCTCACAACTATGAATCTTCTGGAAATCATTCTGTCTTGTTTTATATAATTCAAAGAATTTGATTTCTTTTAGTAAAGATTTTCATGACTTTAACATTATATTTCTCTTGAATATCTGGCGCTGAAAACACAAAGACATTTTGCACATTTACCAACCAAAAAAAAATGCAAATGCTTTTATTAAAGGCGAACAACTTTATACTTCCACAGCATTTCCATGACGAAAGGATGCCGGCTCCCCGACATTTTCACTCGAACTGTGAGCTGAAAGCGACCTGCTGGATGGAAGCCGGGCACGGCAAATATGTCCTTGTTCTGGAGATAGTAAACCTTCGGTTTAATGGGACACTTGAAGAAGCTGCCATTGACCACCAGCTGCTTGTAGCTCAGCGGATTGTTCAAAAATGCACAGCCATTTATGTTTTCCGTCTTGTACAGAACTTGATGGGTTTTCAGCACTTTCAGGGTTATGCCGATGGTAAAAGCCGGCGCCAATTTGACCACACGAAAAGTGTAGAGGAACGCGGAGTTTGGGACCTTCTTGAAATACTCCACATAGTCGTGGTCGCAGCTCGTTTGCAGTGACTCCACAGTGGCCTGAGTGTTGCCCCTGTTGATGACATGTGGCTGCCGCAAGGGTGAATAATTCAAATAAATAAATAAATTTCCAGCAAAATCTGATTACCTCGTCTGCTGCTTCCAGGGGGAGTAAGCAAAAGAGCCACAGGAAAACAAGGCATCCAACTACCAGAGCCATGGAACATGAACTGACCAAAGGCCTTTAATTTCTCGTCCACAAGTCAACTGATGAGCGATTAATTGACCTTAATCGAAATTATTCAAGCGGAGTGTTACACTGTATTCTAACTATCCGCCACTTTGTTTTTAAACAAACAAAACTAAACTAATTAATGGAGCACATTAAACCTTTTCAATATTTACATTTATTAGAGTTTCATATTATTTAATTTTCACAACATTATAAATCCAAAGCATCTCCATTACAAACGGGCCAGGACTTTCGTGCATCTTGACCCGCATGGTGACCTGGTATTTTCCCAGAGGATGAAAGCTGGGCAACATTTCCACAGATCCGTCGTTTCGGAGGTAATATACACCCGGCTGTATGGGACAGTTGAAGAAACTACCATTCACAATCAGTTTCTTGTACACAGAGCCAAAAACGCGATTCATGAGGGGATTGGTAAGGAAGTAACAGCCATCCAGATTGTCCACTTTGTACATAACCCTTTTGGTTTTCAGAACCCTCACAGCAATGTCAATGGTGAACCTGGATGCCAGTTTGACAACTCGGAATGTATAGAGGTTATCGGAGTTCGGAACTCTGCGGAAATACTCCACATAGTTGTGGTCGCAACTGGTTATTAGATCCTCCATGATGAAATTTGAGTTTCCACGCTTGAAAACTGGAGGTTTCTGGAGAAGATTCAGCGAGATATTAAAGGATCTTGATTCGATTGGGGAACTTTTACCTCCTTATTAGCTGCTGACACTAGGCCACCCAGCCAGACTAGAACCCACATGCATCCACCTAAAGCAGAGAACATTTTTCGACTAAACAACCGACATATTATGAGGCTCTGTTTCGGCTTAAAGCATATTGATGAGCTTTTAATTCTTCACTCTAGTAACTAATTAGTGGGTCACAATATTTGTTATCAGTAAGCCATTATTTCATTGGTAGTT
Organism: Drosophila tsacasi; assembly: GCA_018904565.1. Classification (NCBI taxonomy): domain Eukaryota; kingdom Metazoa; phylum Arthropoda; class Insecta; order Diptera; family Drosophilidae; genus Drosophila; species Drosophila tsacasi. Next base: position 13,215 of record JAEIHY010002688.1, read on the forward strand.
TCCCCAAAACCAAGTTGGTCTATTTCGGTTTAAGCCAGTTTAAGCCGCTGCTTAATTATCAACTTTACTTAAAAAAGGTTTAATATTTCAATCACTTCATGTTCTTACAACTCTATATCGCCAGATAAACTCTAAAATAAAGGGTTCTATTTTTTCCAGTTTCAATCTGACGGTCAAACGAAAAGTTCCCGAGGGATGAAATGCAGGAACCATATGACTTCCAATCCTGTTTCTCAGATAGTAAATACCCGGCTGTATAGGACACTTGAAAACCGTGGAGTTGCCCACAAACTCTTGGTATATAAGCGAATAAAGCTTGGAGATGAGGCGATTATTAAGAAAACCACACATGGAGAAGTTTCCCACATTGTAAACGGTTCGTTTTGTTTCCTCATTTTCAACACGACTGTCCATAAACAGAGTTTTCACCAATATTGTGGAGTTGATCAAAATTCTTTGGGTTTCACCAGGAGCCAAGCCGAAAAAAGCCACATGTTCGCTATTGCAATTCAATTCAGAGCTCAATAAATATGCCTTCATTTTGCGACCAGTTTCCTGTGAATATTACAATTTATGTATTAAATATAGATAATATTCTATATTGTATACCTTCTCGTTTGCCTTGATTTCCGTGGAAATAAGGCAAATACTTGCAATAAATATACAAGAAATACGTCCGCCAATCATTGAAATATAACTAAATTATAAACTGATTGCGAGTTGAACATACTTTTGACGGCTAACCACAAAACTGTCAACAATTAAATGATTAAAAACCCATAAAGATTATCGCAGCCATTCGATTAAAGCGCTGAAATTGCAACGTTGCTCCGCTGGTCAAAGCAAACAAAAACTGAATCAAATTATTCGCGCCCTTCTCTTACTTTTTGTTTTAATTTTTTTCCTGCCACTGAATTGGCACTCAAACCGAATTGAAAGAGCTGCGGATATTGATTGGTTTTTAGAGGTCTCTCCACTGATTTTCCCCGTGACATAGGGAACAGGTGAATGTTAGAACAATGACAAGCATTGTGGCAGACTCCACGCTTAGGTTATTCATAAAGTCATCAGAGTACTGGATAGATTTCAGTTTAATTCCAGGTTGCAATGGGTAGAATATTTGAGTCAGTATTTTAACAATTTAACCTCTTAAAAATGTCACAAAAAATGTTAAAGTGTTTATTCTATTCTGATCACGAATATATATTATTTATAGACTCGGAATTGTCTCCTTCACTGCGTTGCCAACTTCTGACTAAAATTATAATATCCTGCAAGAGTATAATAAAGAAATACTTCCACATTTATTTTAGTTATTCCCAAAAATAGCTTACCCTAGTTTTTCTTGGCTCAAAACTCATTAAACTTTCCTACAATTGGCCTGACCTTTTTAAATATTTCCCCCGCTCCACCTCGCTGACAATCTTGGACCTCGATTAGCTAACGAGCTTTAAACCCTCGACTGAATAATTGAGGAGACGCCAGACAGGACATCAGCCACTGCTGGCCACTGGCCACCCCATCCAGGTGGTAAAAAATCAATTAATCGATCGCCAGGTCAGTGGCGCAACGCAGCTGGGAAATCGTTTTGCCAATTGCAGTTGGCCAGTGTAATTAAGATTCTATTCTGGGTGAGGGCTGATATTGACACACCGGGTGACACGGGGCGTATGCGCAATGCCCGGCTAGCAGGTGGTAAATGACGGAATTCACTTACCTTTCGCCATCATCGTTGAATGAGAAATCGCCGAGGAGTAGATCCCGGAAACGATAGCGTGGCTGTATAATGCGCGACATGTTGCTGTTGTTGCTGCTGTTGCTGTTGATGTTGCTGCTGTTACTGTTGATGTTGCTGCCGTTAATATTGCTGCTGTTGCTGTTGCTAGTGTTGCTTGTGGTGTTGCCAGTGCTAGTGGTCGTTATGGTTGGCACCCTCAGCTCCGTTATGGTCCTGGCCACTGCCGCCTCCCCTGGTCCGCCACTTATTTGAATATCACTAAAGTCCGTCACATTAATTAAACACTCTTCGGCAGCGGCTGCGTAGCCGTAGCCCCGTCGCCCCAGCTGGTGATGCTCCCCCTGCTCCTGCTGGAGATGCCTTCGTCCCGCGGCGAACTCATCGTCGCGCGGCGCACTGGTGCCCGTTAGCAGGTAGCCGCCAGTGGCCCGATTGGGCCGCGGCGAACGGAGGCGCGTCCACAGATTGGCGAGTGTCCTGCCAGCCAAACAATGCCTTTTTCTGTCAGGGGTTCTCGGTCGGTGGTCACCTCTTCGGCCCGCCTCGAGGACCCTCAGCGGAGCCCAGCGCTGACGGTTCCTTAATTAAACCGATGGCACCGATGGTGAATTTATTAGCATTACAACGGTCCCGCGACAGGTGCGTGCTGGTCGTTTATCGATCTCGGTTCGGACATGGCGGCGGACTCTGGAAATATGCAACACAAGAAGTAAATACTGGAAATCAATAAAGGTGCGCAGCATAGGGGAGCAATTTATATATTAATGTACTTGAATCTTGAGCGAAAAATAAATTGAATTTCCTTGTTCTGTGTATTCTGTGAGCTTCTTCCTTAATTTCAGTAATAAGGAATCCTCCGATAAACAAGTGAATCAAAGTACTTTTATATAATAACAATTACTTATTACTTAGTATTAGATAACCTTTAAATATCTGGTTAAGTACGGAAAGAAAATCTAGAAAAATTACTGCTCTCCGCTTGCTACCCTTATACTTAACTTCACTTCCTTTAGGTAATAAGTAACTCTTCCTCATCACCTTTTAAAAATAGCTAACCATTTCGTACATACAACTTCAATTCAACCGCATTGCCTTGCCGTTTGAAAAACCTCTCCAGCTTGACCCATAAATCCCCGCTGTCGGCAATCCAATTCACGTCAAAGAGCAACAAATTCAATTCAAACAACGCACGCAAACAAGTGCCAAGGGCGAGCAAGCAAACAAACAAACAAAACAGACAGTTGGACACATGAGTGAGGAAGGTACAAAGCCTTTATACAGTATGTATAGTATATAGGGCCACGGTGATGCTGCAGCTTGGGCTTATTATTTACAGGCAGCCAAATCAAATCATCTCTTAGACAGACAAGGCACACAGAGCGCAGATTGCTGGCACTTGAAGAAGGGCTCTCCGAGTGCCTCCCCCGGGCTGTGTTGCCTGTTGTTTGTGAAAAATTTACGCAATTATTGCCGCCAGGATAAAATGAGGACAATCCCAGGACAGGTGTGCCGGTGTGCGCGCTAAATAAATAAATTTTCGCTGGGCATTAATTAGATTTGCGCCGCCGTGCATCTCTGTCTCTCTCTCTCTCTCTGGGCGAGCATTTGGCATATTTGTGTGACTGCGGAATATTTCACTTTAAAGTGTTTTTTAATTAGTTACAGCAAATTAGCGCCGGCGAAATTAACAAATTTGTAAACAGCATCTGTCTCTATTTTCTGGATTCCTGGCTCGGCCTGTGCTCTGCAAATTAGTTTCTCGATTAGATTTATAGTTTTCTGTCGGCATTAAAGTTTTAGCCCGCACAAGCGTAAGGAGCTCGTAAATTCAGGCACCAACGGGACATGTCTTGGGGGAAAAGCAGCAGCAGCAGCACCACCAGATTCGAGTCCTTGTTTAATAAGGCGAGAATAAAGATTAAATTCAACACATATATTCTACCAAATGAATTATTAAAATGGACGCCATCTGCATAATTCATAATTGGGGTCGCAATTTATGGGGGGTTAACACAGCTAGCCAATCGATAATAAAGAATTCGCATTAATATTGTTAACTATTGACTTTTGTCATAATATTTGCATATAATTTAGGGAAATATTATGCAAAACTATGCGAAATTCCATAAATATTTGTATTGTTTCGTGGCTCATGCTTTCGTTTACTGTTTAATGTAAATTCTACATACAAAATAAAAATCAGTATACAACATATATACTTTAGTTAGGAACTTAGTTCCCTAACCAAACCCTAATTTAATTTAATTTAATTTCACAGCTACTAATCTGGTCGATTACTGATTCCCTCGGCTATGAGCTCGTTAGTTTAGCAATTTATGTGGTGGTTTCTGGCCGATTTCCTGTCCCGTGCAAAACCCATTTAATTTCTAATCATTATTTATGGGAATGCCGCCACATTAAATGAGGTTGCCCATTGTTATTTCCATGCTTGGCAAAGATATATATGCCCAGACCCCGACTGAATCGACAGGAGCATAATGTCTTAATTATGTTTTTGCCGGCGCGCACACAAAACACCGATTTGCTGGCCCACGCATAGATGATATTTTTTGGTTTTTGTGATTTATAGACTGCTCTTAGGGGCCTAGGAAAGCGAGAGAAGAGGATCTCTGAGCGGACAGATAACAAATTATTGTTTTCCATGCACAGGGATGGAGGGACGAAGCCTTTCATTATTTTCCAAAAAAGAAAAGCCCCACTTTGCGTGCCATGAAGAGGTTCGGCGGGGGTGGTAAAGGGGGGCGGAGCTGAGCTGGGCCCATATTTTCTATACCTTCATATACATATGTATCTGCGTGCGTATCTGCCTGTGTGTGTGGGTGTATTCATCAACAATAATTGCCCAGGCCGGTGCTCCTAAGCCTTTCGCTCTCGCGTGTCTCTCGTTCAGATGGCCCCAACCTTATGGAGGTACACTTGAAAAAATGAGAAGCAGGGAAAAGTAAATAAATAAATATAAAATATTCAGATGGTTCCCGTTTAGGGATCTTTGAAAAATGTGTTAAAAAGTATGCTACAAAATGTATAAGTAATTTGTTCAACAACAACAGCTTTTTTGTAATAAATTTAAATTACATATTACAAAGTTTGGAAAATATAAACAAATAAGAACATATATATAATAGAATAATATAAATAAATATGTTGCATCAAAGCATAGTTTTTGGCGGCTCACTGCTCAAGCCTCACAATTAAGCGCGCACTTTAGACCTTTATAGCAAGCTTTCTAGCTTATGAACAGCGTTGAAATTACACCTGTGACTAGCTTAGTTTATTTATAGCCTAATTCTTTATTAATTTCTTTAGGTGCACTTTTCACTCTCCCATCATCAACACTGTTTGCTAGGAGGGGAAAGGCCTTTCTTGCCCTGTCTTTGTTTTTCTTAGTCTTTATTATTCTTTGGCCTACACAATGTCCCGCAAGAAGTCGTCGCCAGTTTGTCTTTGTTTCTTCTCTTGTTGTTGTTGTTGATGTTACTTATTGTTGTTGTTATCTTGTTGATGTTGTTGCTGCTGCTGCACAAGTATTAACTAAAGGACCCCGAAGCTGCTTAAACAAGCCGCATCCGCGGTGGGGTCCCCCCAGCTTCCGCCACCACTTGTTATTATTTTCGTTGCTGTATTTTTTTGTGACACTTGGAATATTTTATAACAAAAACTTGACCCGCTTTTCCGCGAAGGAAATCCGCATTTCCTGCTCCCGTACACCTGCTCATCATCAGTCGTTTCGCTGACTTATTGTTTTTTACTTTTGTTTTAACCATTGTCCCGCCCGTCACTGGCACTCCCACATATATATATACATATATATATATAGTACTATATATACTCCTCTGGCTCGGCGCCTTAATCCCAGTTTTTATCCCGGCTTCCCTTTTTCTTTTCTCAGCTACACAGCGTCGCTTAATTAAAATTAACATTTCATGAAGAGCTGCGCTGGTTGGGCAAAAATAAAAAATAAAGCAAAGTTGAGCAGGGTGCAAATGGCGCTTTGCAAAACGTGAAATAAAATGTATATAAAAGTTTGCTTAATCGTTTTATAAATATTTAAGGCTTATGGCAGTCTGATCTGTTTCGTCGTCTCGCTCGCTCATCCGATTCTGAGGGTTTTTTTTTTGTTCGGGGAGTCCCCTCGCTGACTTTTAATTTTACAGTACAATTTCAGTGCGACCTTGCTGCTTTTTGTTGTTGTTGTTTTGTGTCACTTTTTGTCGCCCTTAAATGATTTTGGGATAAGCTGTTAATTATATTTGAGTGGATTTCACATTAAATATTCACTGGAAGCGTTTATCCTGTTGAATTTTCTCTTTAAACTGAGTTAATATTTTGTTCTATATGGGAAAAGTTTTGCTTTAAAATTCGGAATAAGGATGAAAATGCCTGTAATTAGTAGCTGAATTTAATCCTTGAAACTAAATAGTTGGGGGGTTCAGTAGAAATTATTAAGTTTCTATAAGAACTCTTTAAAAGGTGTCTAAAATTAAATGAACAAAATTTATACCGCGAAGTACAACTAATTTAAACTGAATTTGGTTCTTGGAATATTGTATTTCATAATTTTATATACATTTAAAAGGGCTTTAGAATTCCAAACGATCTCTATAATACCAGATAATATTTAATATTAAATTGTAAATAAAAGAAGATCCTATATACATAAAAAACCCATTTGAAATGTTAGATTTTTGGTAGATAAAGACGGTTTATGATCCTATATACTTAGAAAACCTCTTTAAATGTTAGATTTTTTATAGATAACAACTTTTGATGATTAATAAAGTTAAAGAATATATTTTTCTGCAGTGTCTTACTTTACGATCCTACGGGCTTATTGTGGCTTTACTTTTATCTTCCAGCTTAATTTTCAAAAGGCAAGCTAAAGCTCTCCTTAATTCCTTGTTAAACAATTACTGTCCCCATTCAATATAACAATAATATTCAGTCAAAAGCAAACGTTATGTAATTAACAAAGCCTCTGCTGTGGTCATTACCCCTTTTTTCCTTTATGATGATTTTCTTTGTGTTGTTTGGGGACGATGTGTAATGTTTACACAACCCTTTTATTATCCGCTGCATTAATTATAACGAGCCTGCTTAAATACAAGACAAACATTGTTTGAAAAACACGCGACAGGACAACGGCACACACCTATGAGCTACTATCACATAAATTCCTGCCTGCTTTTTGTTTTACTTTTCGGTGACATTCGTAATTGAATGCATTATTCAATGGCCACCGGGGGACCTGCTTTTTTGCGTACCTTTTTTATGACGCCTTAACACTTTGATGGCCGGCGGGGCTTAAAGCTGCTCTCTCCTGCTGGCGGCGATGTAAATGTCTTGGCATATTTTATGAGGACATTTCGCAATCGCAACTTTTCCCCGAAAAAGGAGGAGCAGAAACTTTACTGCATTTACCGTCTCAGCTGGACACACGGACAGAAACTTTTGTACTTTTCTACGCCGGTTAACGACACGATCAGATCACTTGTGCCACGGACCTCGTAGGGAATTACTTGGCGGGGGATGATGATTTGCTTCCCCGAATTCAACTTCACATGTTTGGATTAGTTGGCGCAAACACACACACACACAAAACACTCGCGAAGGAACAAACAAACAAGTGGCAAAAGTTCTTTTTTTTCGCTTTGGGGCCAAAGTTTTCCCTCACCTTCTCAACAGGCACAGGTGAGTGTGCAGCTTGTCAGAATGCCGGGGAGAAGCCAGAGCTCAAAAAACACAAAACTCGGAGCTGATAAAGCCGCTTTTACAGTTATTTTCTGCCCGCTCGACAACCGCACGCGCGCATCGCTAAATTTGAACTGAAGCGGAGCGCCAAAAACCGAAAGGAAATATGGCAGAAGCGAAAGCGAAGGCGAAAGCATGGAGAGGAGGAGTAGTAACAGGGGCGAAAGGGGGGAAGCAAAACATGCGGCGTGGGCGAAGGCGGCTCTTATCAAAATCAGCTGTCCGCAAAGCTGACTTCAAGCATTAGCTTTCGCGCCGAAAGCTCAGGGCACAGTCAAGGGTGAGAAAATAAGTTTAGGAAATATGGGCGATTCTCTGGAAAGTAAAACCAATGCTCTGATAATATTATTTTTAGCATAGTAACATTAAGAAATGTTCCAACGGATCATATTCTAAAACAAATTTTGAAATATTCGAATGCAAAATCACGCAACTCGCGATTTTTCATAATTTCTTATGTTTTGATAAAAATCTCCAAAGCAGAGGAACACTATGCTTGGACTTTTGCTTCCTGTCATCAGTGGGAGATTGCAAAGAGTCAAAAGAGACCACATTTATACTTCTCTGTATTACTTACATAGTAAAAACGGTAAGAAAAGAACGATGGAAGAAAATGTCGCGTGCGACAGTGATTAAAATTCAATTTAAAAA
>JAEIHY010002692.1:0-75963 GCA_018904565.1 Drosophila tsacasi
CTTCCCGGCCACCGCAACAAACAACAAACTTTGTGCATTAATTTCATTGCTCGGACAGAAGCTGGGAAAACCTTGAATGACAACAAACCGCTCCAAAGAGGTATTCTCCTCGCAGAAAGTTTTCGATTAAGTTTTACGCCTCCAATTCAGTTTTTTTTTCTTGAAATTCGCCGTTCGGGTCCACCTAAATTTCTTTGTAAGCTGTCAGAGATTTTCAGCTTGTAAATTGTGTCTACTGTCCAGTTTTTTGGGTTGTTTTTTGTTGCTGGCCAAATGAAGTGCGCAGATTGTTTACTTAGGGCATTGGGTGTTAAAGGATTGCCAGAGGTGGGCTTGGGGTTAAGAGCAGGGTGAATAAACTTAATGAATTCGGTTTTATGTTATCAGAAAACAAGCCCAAGGGCAAGATTTTCTTATAAGAAAAAGAGAAGGCTTAAGATGTGCGCGAAATACTCGTAAATAAAGTGAATTTAAATTGTTTTGTTTAAAAGGAGGGTGGGTGCAAAGGATAAATATTTAATTACTCGAAGAACTTAAGGTTCTTGTTTAGATGTGGGAACTCTTACATTTTCCTTGGCCTTACATTTCTTTATCGTTCTTCTTAAAATTAACATTTGAATTGTAAAAATAAAATTATACTGTAAAATTTACCTACTTTTGTTGCTGTTTCATTTAAAGCTTAAAGCTTATAGTCTGGACACTATTGATGGCCCCTGCTTGACTGAGTGACCTGTGCCCAGGACCTACGTTTCTGATTGAACCCCTGCATAATCTTCTCTGCTTTTTTTCTCTGGCCTCCTGCCATTTCATGGCCATTGACATGGGAGTCCGCCATCGATGACCCCCGTTTCTGGCCATTTCCGATGGCTCTTGGCCAGAAGCGTTTGTGACAGGCACTCCAAGGGGACTGCAGAGACTGCAGAGCCGGCTTAGTATACGCTCTTCTATTTTTTCCCAGCTCCAGCTCCTCCATTTCCAGAACACGCACTAGTATGCTCGCATATCCCCGGATTAGCCGGGCAAAGTAAATTTCAAAGCCGGCATAAGTTGAGTTTTGTCACGCGCCATCCGAAAAAGAAAACCCAAAAACGGCATGGAATCGAATCGTATCGAATGGGATAGAATCGAACCGAAGAGAATGGAGAGAGATCCTTTGCCCGGCAACTGAAGGCACTGAAATGGAAACCGTGTGTATGCGAAAGGCGTATTATGTTTTCAATAAAGGTATATGTATGTGGCCGGCACTACAGGCATTCCTCTCGCCCTCTGTCATGCAAATCGCCTGGCTGCCTGCCTGGAAATGTTAACACTTGAGCGACTCGGATCCGTCGTCCCAAGAAAAGCTCCTGGAGCAAACATGAAATATGCCACAAATTTTTTTTGCTGGCCTGCCACAGGAATGTGTGCGTTTGCCCGAGACTCCTGTCCAGCTGAAATAGAGAAGGAACTGCTGGGCCCAAGGCAAATAAATAACGAAACCCGGTCCGCAACATTTCGGCAAATAATCGCATAAAGCATTTCGGGGCTGCCCAGCTGCTGGATCGCATGTGGGGGTAGCCTCAAGGATACGGTGTGGGATAAGGGAGCTCTGCCATTGTTTGCTAAGCGATTTGGTTTCGGGTTGGCATTAACTGCGGTTTCCCACCCCCATTCCCCCAATGCTGCTCCTTTGAAGTGAAACGGACACGGCTGTCATCAATTTTTCATAAACTTAAGAGCCTTTTGCATTTGTGACGAGGTATCTGAAGGAATCTCGCATAATTTTGGTCAAACAGTTAGGGAATAAATAGGTGAATTAATCTAGGCTTAGTTTAAGCTCAAATAAACGGCATCTTGAGCTATGTAATGTTGTAATGTATTTTTCTCAACATCTGTTATTTAAACTCAATGATCGTTTTAGACCATGGTACTAGGTAGACCCTTCACCTTTGCCTAAAACTTGCCTAACTTCCATCCCAAAAACTTAAAGAAAACTCCAACAAACCAAGTTAGGATTCTAGGAAAATATTTACTTTTCCCAGCCTCTAATTTTACATCCACTTCAATTCATAATCGATTAGGCAGTCAGCCTTTGGTTTACTCAGCTCATTTGAGACAAGCTCTTCCCCATTCGGCCTCAAGGGGTTTTCCTCAGCCCCTGCACTAGTCCTGCCCAATGCCACTCATTTCCACTTAAGTGTACAGGAAATCAACACGTAAAATTCCAATTAATTCCGCTTAGCTAAATAAATCGTTTCAACGCAAAACACAAACTGATCATAAAACTTAATAACCAAAGGCACACACAAACATAAAAGCGGACACACATGAGCACACAGATACTCACACGCAACACTGAACTCACTGGCAGAGGCAGGGTGTCTTCAAGGGGGGATTTTCTGGAACTTAGCTCAAGAATATGAATAGGATTGAGATCATAATTGCATTTTTCCTTTTCCTGATTTTGCCCCTAATTTGTATAAATTTGAAGAATATTTTGATTAAGATAATATTTATTTCAACTTATTATTATTATTGTTTATTGTAATAACAAATAAAATGTATTTATTAAAATTTTTAAAGCCAGAGAAGCTATGGCTTTCGTTAATTTAAACCCTATAACTCCCTTTATTTTTATATTAATTGTCTAAATGTTTTATTTTTTAAATTAAGTATTTTATTTAGTAAGCCCCCTTTGCCCAACGCCCCTGCTCTGAGGGATAATTGGCCATGTATGCGTTGTGTAAACAGTTTTTTGGGCTATTTGCTTATCGGCAGAATTGCAAGTTTGTGGGGAAAACTTTTTGTGCTGATTAATAAGAAAGTCCCAGGGACAGGGGAAAGCCGGATAGCGGAAAAGCGGGGCGTGGTGTGTGTTATAACCAACGAAATTGAGACATTAGCCAGCTGGGCACGCGATTCCCTTTGCGATTCGCATCTTTGGGGCACATCGCAAACGCATAAATCCAATTGAAAGTGCTTAGCTTTGATTTTTGCTCTCGAGCCCACTGGACTTCGTATATATATATATATATATATATATATATGTATATAAGTATTTATGTACTATATGTCTCGGATTGTGGACTGGCTTAACTGCCAGCTAGCGAAGGCTAACTGCCACAGCTCCTTTGATACCAATTGACCTTTTCCCCGTCCCCATCGGGGGTTTAGTTTCGCCGGATCGGTGCGTACGTGTTAGTTTTTATGCACGGCTTTTTCAACACTTGGACACTTGAGTGTCGAGGGCTACGTGCCGCAATTTCCCATCGACAGAGTTATCAGGACATGTCCATATATTGATAAATGCTCAAAGTGAAACATACACGGACAGAAAGGAAGTAAGTCGATATTATCGGGGGTGCTAGAAAAATCAGAAGAGTTTTATGTTAAGAATGTGTTAAGAACTAGGTTACATAATGTTATATTTATATAAACTGCAGACCAATTTTTTTTAGGCTTCCAACATTTCCTAGCAGTGTAAGAACCTAAGTAACCCCATTCTCTCGCCTCGGACCAAACCCCCTTTCGAATAGAACAAATATTTAGCTGTATGCCTGGCGGCGGTGGAAATTAAGTCACGTCGCTGCAATCGCGCACAGCAGTTGAAAGTTTTTCCGAGCCGCCGACAGAAAGAGAAAGAGAGAGTGATAGAGACAGAGATAGACAGGAAGAGAGAGAAAGAGAGACCGAAGTGAAATGAAAGTTGTTTGGCTGCGTGGAAAATGGTTTTTGGCAATCTTGAAAGCGCTTTGCTAGAGAGCTAGAGAACCGAATATTGAAATGCCATTTTCAATGCAAATGCAGAAAGGCAAAATTAATGATGTTCATTTCCTGCAGCCAGTTGGAAAAACCCCCACCTCCGCCGGGGGAAACCCCATACCAGGGAAAACCATTCAGCCCGCACAGCTTACAGGAGAATTATGATTGTGAAACAATAGACTTTTCGCCATGGTCTGGAGGCCGAATCGTTTGCTGCAGGCGGCGTGCAACAAGATTTTCGCATTAAGCTGAAACAGTCAAACCCTTTCCTCCCCTCAAATCAGCCCCAGCCACTGCACACTGGGAAAATTAATTACAATTTTTAAATATTTTTTCATTTATCTGAAGGGGTTTTTAGTAAAGGAATAGTTTGTGGAACATAATTACTAGAAAAGCTTTTGTTTTCTTTGAAATATATTTGGTACAAGGACATTTTCTATAACAAAATATAGCAAAATAGTGTAATAAATAAATTGTAATGCCTTTAAAAGTTTTGATAATATTTTACTAAATCTTTCCCATCAAAACTGAAACATTTCCCTGAGTGCATTGAAGGGCCATTACCATTTTCGGTTAGCTGCAGTTTTGCGTTGCAGCTGACGGCGTCGTTTTTGTTTCTTTTGTTCCCCTATACTTGGCAATTTTGTATGCACTTTTTACCGCCGCCCAGTGTGCCACCCCCAGATCGGCGTCCCCATCCCTTAGCTTTCAGCCAATGCCATTTTCCCCCAAACTCCTCCCGTCACCGTTTCGTTCCGCCGTTGTTTACATTGTCACAGTTGCCGCTTTTCTTTGCATTCGAAGTTGGGTCTCTTCTGGGCCGGGGTCTGGCTGCTGGGCTGGGCTTTATGTTTTGCATTTTATTTGCATCCCCCCAACCTACCCCACCACTTTGCCATTTCAATTCTCAAGGAGTTAAAGGACATTCGCTGCATTTGCTTAATTGCCTGTTAAAAACCAATGGAATGGCTTTGACTGAAGACCGGCAAAAAGATTATTTTCGGTGTCTGAATACTGACAAACTTAATTGGGAAAATTTCATTGAAATATACCTGAAACTATATTCCTAAAGGGCAAAGTTTAACATACAATAATCGGAAAATTATGGGAATAAATAAATATAATTATAAAATTAAAGGATATTGCTTTCCTTATTTATTCCCCTGTATTTTAATAAAATAATGACGCAGCTAAAATCAATATATTTCCCTTGTGCACACCGCCGAACTTCCGCTCTTTTTCTCCAATAACTTCCTCTTCCGGCAGGTGTAATCTCGTAGCTCTCTCAAATTATGCAATTAAATAGTGAAACATTTTGGGCGCTGAAACTTTGTCTGAGCTTCGTCACTCAAAGTCGAACTCGGTCTCTTCTCGGAACTCGCTCAACACTCACTTAGCAGCTTGAATAAAATTAAACTCACGGCGCAAGTTTTATTTTTGGCAGCACAATAAGAAAAAAGTGAAAAAAGTAACAAATAAAGAAAAGAAAAAAAAGCGAAACATACGAAACTTATAGCAAGTTGGGAATATTTCAAATACTGAATGAATTTTGCACATATTTCAAACTTGATTCCTTTTTTTTCCTTTTCACGTTGGAAAAGTTTGCGTGGCAAGGCAAGTTTTTCCCGTTTAGTTGCTGTTTTTGTTTTTGTTGTTGCTGTTGCTGCTGATGTTTCACTTCTCAATTCTACTTTTAATTTCTGGCAAAGAGGAGCAGCTGTAAAAAAAAGAATAAAATACTTTGATGGCAAAGTTGCTTATGGCGCTACTTTTTAAGAGAGCGTCTGCGGGAGGGAATGTGTGTCAAAATTAATTAATTTCATGATTTATGCACGAAAACTTTACCAAGGCAGTTTTCCATTGGAAAAACGCTGCACTGCACTGCGGGTTAAGTGCTGCAAATGTTGGCCCATTGACCGCTGGCACTCCACCAACAAGAGGACACACTTAAACAAAAAATAAAAAAAACTAAACCTAAACACGAAATAGAGCAAGTTCTGGCTTAAGCTAAACAGGTCAGGTCGTCGGACTGGGAAATAGTTTTCCACCAAAACTTTGCCACCTCCCTTCGGTCAAAAGTTCGAGGCGTCCCCAAAAACTGGTCTTCCTTAGCAACCGTTGTTATGAACACTGGAAAAATGAATTATTTTTAATAAATAATTATAACTATGTTTTTTTTGTTATTAAGAGTGAAATAGAACATGAATTCAAGTCAAAGATTCTCTGAAAATATATGTATAATCCTGCTGTTACATTTTTTAACGATAGTAAAATTATACAAAATTGATTAATAATTATTTTCGCAAATAATAATGATGCTGCTTTTCTTTGAAAATATTCTTCCAGTGCCCAGACATTTCTCCTGCATTCCTTGTTTGCTATTTGTAGGTGTGAACATTGGTTTCAACGCCCTCTCTCTCCCTGATTAGAGGTCCTTTGGCCAACTCACTCCTCCCCTTAATCTTGATTGGCGAAGTTGAGTTTTTGGGTTTTCATTTCCATTTGGCCTCGACGAGGACTGGCTGTGGAAATCCTTTCGGCTGCTTATCGTTTTTGCATTCATTTGTTTTCAATTGTAATTAATCTTGGCCAGGCAAAGTTTCCTTTTGACATTTTGTGGCTCCTAGGACGCTCCCTGACTTCGGCCTTAGTTTGCTTGCAGGCTTTTGTATTGTCCTGGCAAAAACTTGGCCCTGTTGTTTTTGGGTGGCGATGGCAACAACGTGTTACTGTCACAATTAAAATAAACTTTTCGCCACTAATTGAAAAGTGTCAAGTGTAATTTCTTTAAAGCTTACCAAAAACCGAAAGTTTTTTTGTGGCTAAATTATATGACTTGTTGGCTTAGAGAATTTACCAAGAAACGAAGAGGTATTAACTAAGTAATTATTATTACTTGTTTCATTTTCATTTATATTCTAATAAATTGCATTAGTACTTTGTTACTTATATAGATATAATTAAAGCTTTCAATTAATAATATTAGCTTTACAAATAATAACGAGAACTGGCAAACATAATTAACTTTGTGACAATTCCGGTTACATTCCCCTGTTGCAAATATTTGAACTATGTCAATATCATTATCATATTTAATGCAAGTAAATTCTAGTTTTAAATGTTAATCTTGAACAATCCTCTCCTCCTTAGGCTGCCTAATCAAGCATGAATAAATAGATAAGTACAAGATTTTACGCAATCTTTCCGCGCCGCATGTATATTTTCCCTCAAGCTTGAGAAGGGGAAACTGAGAGTATTTTGCAATTGCATTAATTGAAATTTTTGCCACATCAAAGGGCACGAAAAAGCCGCAAAAACATGGAGTGCTCAGACCAGTGCATATTTCCCAACGCATCCAAAGAGATTTTCCGAAGAGATTTTCCCCGCAAAGCTGCAACCGCAGTATAACTAATTACACTAAAGTGTCAAGCCAGAGAGAGTGAGTGCTAGGGTGTGCAGAGCAAAGTTTTCTGTCGAAGCCAGTTGGCCATAAGTAATGCCGAACTTTGATATAATAATTTATAAGAATATTTGCAAATTCCAATAGCGGCAGGCAAATACTTTCGCCGAGCTGCCCGAAAGTATGCAGCGGCAAATGCACTCACAGCAGCAGCTCGACACTGGGCGGCAGAAGTATGCGGCCCGGCCGATAACGCAAATCTTTTGGGGGTTGGAGTCATACGAAACTTTTGCCGGGGCGAGAAAACTTAATCCGAGAGCCGAGAAATGAGAGCTGGGAGCTGAGAGCCCAAAGTCAAACAGGCAAACAAATGCCGTGAAGTGGAGTTGAAGTCGGAGTCGACGGAGGAGTGAGTGCGAATCCTTTTCTGAGTCCTGGTTTCTTAAGCTGCCATTCAGCAGTTTCGACTGGCCAAGTATTTAAGCCATTTGCACTAATGAATGCGGTCGCGCATTTTTAAACGTCCGCCGCCCACAAAGGGGGATCCAAAAGGGGTTGATTTGGTCCGCAAAGTTGGCCAACTGAAAGTTTCAACTTATTCGAAACACGTGCAAAATTATGCGCACAGTTTTCGGATTTGAACACCCTGTAATGGACCGGACATGAAATGAAAATTTTACAATTATGTATAATTTTGGTATCATTATTTAATATAAAAACTTTTTAATTTTGAATAAACTTTAAGAAATAAAAGTGATAACTTAATAATAGAAATCTTTAAAAATATAAATATAATATAAATATAAATATTTTTATATTTGTTATTAATATTTTCTTAATTAACAACATGTTTGTGATTAATGGCCTATTTGATATTTAACTAATTAAAGGGTATTCCAAACTCTTAAGCCCCTTTATCCTTATTTAGTTTGTTTTTGCGTTTAGCCGCTTATAATTATTTGGCCAGAGGAAAGGAAAAGGGCCAAATAAATGAAGGAAGCTTGAGTTAGTTGCAGATAGCCAAGAGCTGTGTTTTTCCTCTGATTTCCTCGTTTCCCCCCATCCTGTTTGCGTGCACCTTTTATGTACATTTAGAGGCTGCTGTAAAATCGTCATTAAAAGCGGTTTATGGAACTCTCAGCCATTGACATTGGGAAGCACCAAGCAAGCGCCGTGAATAATCACCAAATTTTATTTAATATTAGCCTTTTTCGAATGGGGGAAAGGAATGAACTTGACAATGCTTCGTGATGAACGATCGACGAATTGCTGTGGGGGAGGAGCCCCTCAGATCTGTGTGGGAAATTCCCGAGTGGGTGGAAGAACACAAGGAAATATAATATAAATATATAGTCTAAGCAGAACGTAACTTTATCGAATTCAAGAATTTTGGAAAACTGTCAAGATGTTTCAAATTATTTTGGGCGGTTTTAGTTACTTATGAGGAAAGTATTTAAACTTTGAAAATATATTACTTTAATTATAGTATTCATTATTAAAATAGTACACAAAACGTACACATATTTTTTTTAAATATTAAAAGAGTGGTTAACTTATCAATTTCTTAGCAAAATTGTAAAAATGATTTATTACTATATAAATATTGTGTTTATAAATATTTCAATCTTCAATAATTTTAAATATTTATATATTTTATTGACATATGCAGACATCTATGGTAAGTCTTAATAAATACGGAATTCCGTTTTTGACACTTTTAAAAACAAGAACGAAAGCTAATTTTGACAAGCCGTTTATTCTATATCTTTTTAACCTTTTGTTTATTAAAATTTCAATCATTTTGCTGTAAATAATTAAAATTGTAATGACAAGTATAAAGTTTTTAATACCCTCCCAAACCTAAAAAAATACCTCAATAATCTAGTTTCAATATATTATGCCTACGCACTCCATCTAGAAATCGACCAGTAAATCTGTGCAAGTGTAATTTATAGAGTGCAACCCAAATGGGTCATATCCACACCCATTAATCCCGAGAGCAATATTCAAATTGTTCGAGCAGCGCGGCCAAATTAGATTGCCACCCACTTGAGTGTCTACTTATAGCGCCTGTCAAACTAACGGCCAAACTAATCCGCCTGACAACATGTCATGAGAAAATAAAGAAAATAATGCGCCGGAGCACACCTAGAGCTGGGGACAGATCAGGAGAAATTAGGGAAACGCGTAAATAAAAGAAAAACAGATGTTCTGTTATGGTTCTGTTGTGTTCCGCTCGGACAGCTCGTAAAAGCAGGCAAATCGATCGGAGATCAGAGATCGCCGAGAGTCTGCACGCTGCCCCTATGCCTTTTCCCGAAGACGCCCACTCGTTGAGGTTTTCCTCTCCGGTGGACACTTGCTGACAGTTTTCCGCGAAAACCTGAGAAATTAAACAGAGCAGCAAGTGCAGTGTGTGACAGAGAGAGAGAGAGAGAGAGAGGAGCGGGATATTAATTTGTGTTTTGATTTAAATTATGTTCAACGCGGCTTGCCTTTCCCGTCGCCCCCGGCGAATTCAATTAAGTTCTAAATAAGAAAAACATGCATAATTTTTATTTCACCCAATATTATTTATACTTATAATTTATATTTTTCGGAATAAATAACACCGCTCCGCTGGGCGGCTCCATGGCCTGTCAAGTCGATCGGCGGTGGCAGTGCCATCTTGGACGTTCTTCGAGCCCCACGCGAGAAAATCGCGCGCATCGTCGTTTTTCCGTCGCCTTGCGGCGGCCGCCCACTCGCATTTTCACTTTTACACGCCCGAAAAGAAAAGCACACAGCGATCCAAAGTGCAGCATATATAAAATAATATTTTTGTGGCCCAGTGCAGTGTTTTTTGGAAATCATGTCACTCGCAGTGCCAGCTCGAAAGTGTGGAAATTCTAGTCGGAAAGTGTGAAAAAGTGTGTAAAAAAGAGCAAACCGATCTCAGTTAAAAGTAGAAATCAAATCAAGCTGCACAAATAAATACAAATTAAGAATAATTATAGCAGGGAATCAAAGAAAACCCTTAAATAAAAAATAAATAAAGTATATAATGTGAAAGTATCAAAACTACTTAAACTGACTTGAGTGACTTTAGTAAGCTAAAACATAAGTTAAATCACAAGATTATCCCATGAATAAATGTGTAATAAATGTCTAATAAACAAACCAAATGAAAACCTAGACAAATTTCTTGTATGCAGTGCGATTAACATAGCATAAAAAATTAAATAAATTCTAAAGTGTTGTAAATTTGCCTCGCTTATTGTTTGTTGATTGTATCTGCATTGCGTCGTGCGCGTATCTCTGTGTTTGTATCCACATCTATATGTGGTGTATCCGCGAGTGCGTTCGCTTTGTGACATCGCAAAGATTTGACCTCGCACTTCACCCATCAAGTGAATTCATTTGTCGCTCGACTCACGCGATCAACGATCCCCTCGTCATCGTCATCGGTCGTGTGTCTTCTTGGATTGTGGATCTTGTATCTTGTAGCTTGTATCTTGGATCTTGGATCTTGGATCGTGGCTCTCCACAGACACAATAAGCCGGGCAATTTGTCACACAAAGAAATCATTCTAGGCCGCGGAAGCTCTCCTCCTCCACAACTAGAGCCAATTGCAATTGAAGTAAGTCCCCCCCCGGGTAACTTTTCTATGGTTTATAAGCATACCTATAGATCTTGATGCTATTCCAGTGAATCTTTTGGGAAATGGGCTCTCTGGACGTCGCCACATTCAATATTTATGACCCACTGAATGTCCAACATGTGCGCCACATTGCAACAAAAATAGCCGGCATTGAAATGAATTTAGCAAAAAGCAGAAGGAAATCGGAAAAGGCGATCGTGGAAAAGTATAGAAAAATCACAGATAGCCGAAGAGAGCCATCCGAAAATAAGCCATTGAAAAGAAGAAAAAAAACAAGAAATTATTAATTAGTTTTTGGACAAACTCTCGGTCTGTGTTGTGTTCGACAGCTCTGTTCCATTAATATCGCTATATATAGGCCAGGCGACCATAAATCTTCCGCATCAAATGCAAATAAAAAGAGGAAGGGAATTAAATTATGATTCTCACACTATACGTTGACAATTTTTATTTGCTTTCGGGGGGAGGTTCTCAAGGGGGGAAGCCCTAAATTTATGCCGAACCCCGAAGTCAGCTGGTGTCCAGTCGGTGGGTCCATAAAATAGTATCCAATTAGCAGGGGAAGGCAAACAGCAGCAGCACATCGGCAGATGACCCCAAAAACTAAAACTAATTTGTCAGGGTTTCGGTCTCGGACACGGACACGGACACAGACACAGACACGGACGAGTCGGCTTCCATTTTCCGTATTCGTATACGGTTTTGTCATTACGGTCAATAATTACCGCAAGCATGTCAACCGAAATTATTGCCCAGATAGATTTTCCAACCCCGTTTGCCACACTTCGGTTTAAGTGTCCGGCCATGTGTTGCAGTCAAACCGCAAGGACTTCCAGGGGGAAAGTCCCACCCACCCTGCCGGAAATAATTACTCAGCTTGCTTTTCTTTCGAGGAGAGTTCGGGGAGAGGAGAGGAGTTGGGGCGGCATCTTGCCCACATTTAATTTATATTATTTGTGCTTCCTTTTGTGCGGAGTCCCCTGCTCTGTCCCGTGTACACCTTGCTCACCTGGCTTTATTAGTAGTTCACTGTCTGTCGGTCTCTTGGTCTTTCGGTCGGTTGGTCTACGTATACGTACATCCCTCCCCCGAAGGACTAGCGCCATGTCCAGGCTTCTGCTGTTGTCGTTATTCAACCACTAAACTGTGTTTTGGCTTTTGTTGCATTTCAACCGCATTCCTGTGGTTTCTTCAACTTCTTCGATTTTCCAGTTGAGTTTCTGATAATATTATTGGAACTGAGGCACCCCTTCTCCCCAGGCGGGAGTTAAAGCTGATGTGGGATATAAGTTGCATTTAATATTTAGTCTGCACAAACAACCAGTATTTTGTGTTCCCGAAATGCCGTCGTACATCGAGTAAATTATTAAATAAAATTAACATCTACCTCGTGACGGCAGAAATGTCTGACTGAGTCGAGTCGAGTCGTGGCTTTAGCTATTGGTCAAATTCAATTCAATATTGATCGACATTCGGGGCCAGTCAAAACAGAAGAAGCGAGCAATAAGGACACGAAAAAAATCAAAGCGCAGGAACAAAAAAGGGTTACCAGTTGCCACACATTGACACTTGGAAAAAAATTGTTAAGCAGTGTAACTAAATTCGTGAAAACGGTTTTATTGCAGCTTCATTTGATTTATTTATTTATTCTTTCATTGTAGTTAAATTAATTAATTTTTTGTGAAATAAAAACTTAAATCTATACTTGGGAATAGTACAAGGAGGACATCAACATTATATAATTATTATAAAATATTTGCTTAAAGACATTCCTCTTATTTGTTTTAATTAAAATCAGCGTTTCTACCATTCATTTTTCTAGGATTTTATTTTTTTATAGTAACGAACTTTTATGAAATTAGAGTGTAAAAAGAGGGAACAATGAATGAAACAAAAGTAACCATAACAAGGCAACACTTGCATACTCATATATCTTTGAATTCCATGAGTGAACTTTTATGGCAACCATTTACCTGTGCACTAATCACTGTACCTCTGAGTGTAGAGCAGCAGATGTGACCCACTGTATATGTGTCGCATGTTGTGGGTGGATTGGGTTAGAGATTCCAGGGGATTCTCGGGCACAGGGGATAACCTGGCATCGGAGGAAGTACGGAGTAATTGCTCGCGATAAGAATCTCAGATTAGATAAAACGGCAAACAGTTAGGTACAGGCCTCAGCTCCCGATAAGCAGCAGCAGATTGGTATCAAGTTAATTTATATTCGGCTTAAACCCCCCGAGGATGGGGGATTATATATACCAACCAGGTCGACCAGAGTGTGTATATCTTAATGGTTGATTCGGTTTTCCTATCTTTACATAGCCTTTCAGTGTACAACGCATTAGGTTGATTAACTAATCTGATTCAAGAGTTCTGGCACAATTTCACATTATTGGCAAATTCCATTTAAATAGGGCAGCACGCAGTTCTTATCAGTTGAAGGAAAATTTGTGAATGAAGTGCTTGAGAAGGTGGGAATAATTCAAAGTTGTTTTGAATTTACAATTAAAACTTCCCTGTAAGTCCCTGTGCTTTGTCTAATTTCAAATTCTGGCTCTGAATGAAGCGGTTTCCTTGAAGCACTCGATGGGACAGCTCCTGGAAATGGGAAAAAATATAACTAAAGCCATGAATAGGTAATTGAATTTTCGATTTTTTCCTGTTCGATTCCGGCCATAGCCGGCTGTCCACTCCACAACCCCATAATTATCTGCCAGGTGGAGGAGGAGGTAGAGCGGGTTTTGGGCCATATGTAAAGTGACACACATTTACCACTAAATAGTCGCTTATTATAATTCGATGGCACACAATGACAAACAGAGCCAGCGAAGGCAGCTTTCTTTCGCGGCCATCAACTATATATCCTATATATCCTATACATGGTATATAGTATATACGCGGTATATGTCTGTGTGTCGGCCGAGAACGGCTGTCCGGTCACACGACCCCACAAGTCACCCACTCGAAACCCATCGATACTTCGGCTACGTGGCAAGCTCATTGGTCTCCATTTCTCCTGGTATTTGTGTAATGGCCCTGCAGACACACGGACCGACCCGACGGATATATCCCCGTACATATATAAATTCAGAGCGGCCGCTCGCACGGGTTTAGTTTATATTTATGAGCATTATAGTGCGGATACATCGAGCGCCAAGTCGAGAGTTCTTTCGCTGCTGGAAAAGAGTTCAATTGCAGTTGCTCGATATATGTAGTTAGTTATAGCTAGTGGTTCCCGGTGGATATCCCGTGTTTCGTCATGTGTGTTTGCCCGGCTAAGCGGGATCCAATGGAAGGCATTTCCTTCCCCCCGCGATTTGGTTCTCTCGATAAGATATTCAATTAAAGAGCTCGACAACCTGTACAACCCGATAGCGATAGGAAACTCAAACAAAGCCAATATTTTTGACTTGACTCGGTAGCGCGTCGAACACCTCTCTCTCTCTCCTTGGCGAGCAAATGTTTGGCCAGAGAAAACTGACTGCAGAGAGAAGGTGAAAAAGTTTTACCTGGCGGCAATCAGCGAGCAATTATGCGATAAGCAAAGGCCCCTATCAGTAACCAGATAACACTTATATATTTCTCTAGCGAGAGAGAGAGGACACCTTTGTGGAGGAAAGTTATGAAATCGGAATTGGAATTTCGGCTCCGTTAGTTGCCTTCCGTTGGCGTCTACGTGCGGTTGTCTCCCTTCGTCGAGTTTTCGATTACGATTTCGATACCAATTCCGATCTGTGCAGCTCGCGAGTGCATGTCGAGTGATTACCTGATTGATTTACCCCGATATCTGTAGATAAAAAGTACTTGATATGAATTTGGTGGCATATGGTGTGTGAAAATTCTAAGAAACGCTCATGTAACAAGTGAAACGTCTTTCAAGAGGCCTAAATTTGAGGAATACCCTGTACAAGAGGAGTTTCTGAGAGTGAGTAAAAGGTGTTTATGGCTGGGATATCCCAAAATGTATAATTTTAAGGGGAATTCTGAATTGTAACAAACCAAAAAAAGCGTTGGTGTTTTTTCCTTATCAAATTTTTAAGCCTTTGCTTTACACACTTTAAATCTCATTTAAAATTATTTACAAACATAAGAACAATTTTTAGGCTATTTCACAATATTTTCATATTTTCCTTTACTAGGGTAAAGATTAAGCTTTTAAAAACAGAAAAGTGTCACACTTAATGCAGTTAAACCACTTATCTTTCGTCACTTCTATACACTTTTTCAACCAATTAGTCATAATTCTTGGGTAACGCCAAAACTATCTGAAGTTTGTCTTCAACTAAAGATAAAAACCTTTTCATCTTGGGTCTACCAACTCCAGTTATGTGGGATTTATGTGTACATATCCATATGTACGAACCATATTGTCTCCAAAAACTACGTAAAACGGCGAAAAAAGAACGACAATAAAGCAAACACAGGAACGAGCGTATAAAACTCGAGATAAGATAAGGAAAACCGCTCAACAAGTGAATGGGAAATGCGGAGAGGGCAGCAGCAGAAATCTGGATCGGACATATGGGGATGTGTGAACCAGGGACTTGTGTGTGCGCCGCCTCTCGTTGCTCCGGCACAATGCAACCATGAACAAGTGACATCTTTACGAAATGTCAACTGTCAGAATGACAGAATGGCAAGACGCTGACAGAGAAAACACTGAGAATTGGGGTCAAAGTGGACCCAGGGACCTAGAACCCAGTCAGAAGAACACGACCCGGACTCTGTGTTTTGCCCACATTTGCATACAATGGGCAAAGTTTGATTATCTCGCTATCTGTCCTCTCGCCCTCTCTCTGTCTGTGTCGTTGGGGGCTTTTCAAAGGCAGCAGCTGCTGGGCAAAATATTGTCACTAAAGTTAATTAAAAAACAGCCAGGGGCACACATAACACACAGCACAGGACACCCACACACAGGAGGATAGGAATCTGGTTTAATAAAAATACCAAAGGGTGCCGAGAGGGGTTGAGGTTGAGGTTGAGCTACGGCTTTCGGGGGTGGCTCTCTGTCAACGCTGCGTGGGCAAACAAAGGCAAATAAATAGAAAAGAGATACTCAATAATCAATAGATAAATAAAATTACAAGGTGACAGCAGCAGCGACGAGGATGGCACAGCTGGTTGCTTCTCGCCACCGATATCCTGTAGTCGGGGAGTGCGTTAAAGCTGCAGGATCCACATCCACATCGTCTGTCGGGGAAGCAACAGCGCCGATAACTGCTCATGATGCAGGAGCCAGGAAGGATAATCGTACAGAGAACTAAGACGGCAGATAAATACTCTGCTTAGGAAATAAAAATAGTAGTAGTCAATAGTAGAGCTTTGGAGAGTAAATAAAAATAAAACATATAATTTATAACAATTAATTGTTAGCTTCTAATATGCTCTTAACTTTCCCGTAGGACATTAATGCATTTAGAATTTAACGAAATGCTTTAAACATCCCCACACATTTCCTACCGTAGTTAAAATATCCCTAAAAATATAATACCCTCACTCTAACGATGCTGGCGTCGTCGACATCGTTTGATGACGCTGGGATAAGCGCGTGGCAAGTGGCAAGGATCCGCAAAAGCCAGGACATTGGGGTTGGGGGGCTGGGGTTGGGCGTATTTTAGGGGACCAGAAGCAGAAGCATGCCGCTGGCAGACCGATGGCTGCCTTACCAACACGCTTCGAGGGGTGAAAAGCCATTGGGGGGATGCAACAAGCTCTCCACGGCACGCCTCGCCAACGCTGCGGATGATGCCCGTTGGCCATGGCGACTGCGACGACGGCGACAGTTGCCAAGTTGCCAGTGACCGGCCAGGAGGAGCGGACGGACCCGAAACAAAAAAAAATAAATAAAAACAAAACACGAGAGAAAGAACGCGCTCGCTGTGAGCATAAACAAGCGGAGAACGTAAATAGAAAAGCGCGAAAATATGCAAGCGTTGGAAAATATTAAAAAATAATAGAAAAACCGGCGAGCTACGCGATGATTATCTGGAGAACACAAGAGAAATTCGTCCAAAATGTGAGGGTGTTGTTCTAAAGTGAATTTTGATTTTATGGTGGAAAATTCTTTGGGAAATTGAGAACTTTTTTTAAAGAGTTAAACAGGTTAGAGATTTTGTACAAAATATATTTTAGATTTAACGGTTGGGAAATATATAAATAAAATTTCTGAAGGCTTAAAAAAGCATTTGAAAATATTTTTTTAAATAAAATAACTGGCTTAAGAGTGTACCAAATAATTAATGGTTCCTGCAAAGCAGGAAAATGTTTATTTAAGTGCTTATTACTCACTGAATGTTAAGTAAAAGCCTTAAACATGACTATTTCCTGCTTTAATGCATCTGGTCATTGCATAAAGCAATCAGGCTAACCGTAATCGCTTTCCCAGCCAGTACAGTATGCACCATGTGTATATAGCCACCCCCTAACTACCCACCACTCCTGGCCCTACATGTATAGAAGTCCGTGTATGTGCAGGCGCGTTAATTAAGGCGCCCATGCCTGTGGCCAGTCAAGTGCGACAACAAATAATTTGATTTCAATTTAACTAATTAGCTAGAGCCTTCAACATTATGCGGCCAACTGAGCTCCGGCTCTTCACATTGCGGGCGCACTCGAAATCCTTATCTGTTTAGCGTCAGCTGCCGACATCACTGGAAAAACAGGATACTAGATTTGTTCTGGAATGTGTTTACTATTCTGATTCCTAGGGTGAAATTCTAGGCTATAAATTAATGTACCTTTGCGGTAACTCCTCAAAGGCGGATGGTCTTGAAAATGGGTTGGTAAATCAGGACAAGATCAACTGAACTTTTCATGTTGTTAACTGGAAGAAAGTGTCAGTAAATTTAGCCAAATAAACCTTAAGAAAGACGGTTTTTCCTAGTCATAGTTGCTTTTAAATTTTTATATTTATAAACATATGAGAGATTTATTGAGATTTTAATTTATTCACATATTCAAAGCATCTTATAATATTATTTATACAATAATTTAATACTTGCATACAAAAATATTTCTTTTTTGTAAGAAAAATAGCAATATAAATATAAAAGTTCTTAGAGTTATTTTTATCTTTTGCTATTATTTTTCTCAGTGTTCTACATGCATTACTATGTGTATGTGCAAACCACTACACGCTTCTATTCCTGTGCATTTGTGTGTATCAAAGCAAGTACTTCAATGCAGACAGTCGAGTGGCTCCAAGTACTGTGGTCACTCTGTCAGGCCGACAGTCCGTCAATCCGTCAGTTTGTCGGTCAATATGCCTTTCATTCTACTGCGCTTAGCTATTCAGTTGGTCAGCAATGGGATCTGTAAAAGGGGGCGTGGTTATGAAGGACCTGGCAGCCATTTTGACTGCGGTTTTCCTTGGAGCATACTTACAAAATTAATAATAATTATATTAAAAACATATGAAAAGGGCTTTCAAACTGCTCATTTTTGGCAATTTCTAGTTCAGGGATATTAAAGGTAGTTAACCGTAGTTAAATTTTAA
Organism: Drosophila tsacasi; assembly: GCA_018904565.1. NCBI lineage: Eukaryota > Metazoa > Arthropoda > Insecta > Diptera > Drosophilidae > Drosophila > Drosophila tsacasi. Next base: position 18,281 of record JAEIHY010002692.1, read on the forward strand.
TTTTCATACTATCTTGACTATTTTCAAAAATAATATTTAAGCAACAATGAGCCAAAATACGAGAAATACAATTTTTTTTGTAAATCTTACACAATTTCAAACTTTAATATTAATATTAAATATTATATATTTATTCTTATTGCTAACTTTTTTTAAATTTGTATATGTACAACTCTATTGTGGCTCTTCAATTTCAGCGATTATGTCTCTCCCACTTAATTTATCCACTTATATTTAGCACACATCCCCCCACTTAATAATGCATTTGGTTCAACTCTAAATACATGTCTTTTAATCAGCCAACACTTTGTTCTTAATTTAATTACAGTTGAAACTCGAGCTCAACGAACCCCCAAAGGGGTAGAAAAAACACAAGAAGCAAACGCAGAGGCTAATTGAGAGGGAAAAAACTGTGATAAACAAAGGAGAAACTAAAGGGGTTAGAGCGGGACAATATACAGTTTTAATAAAACTAAAACCAGAAGCAAATTAAAAAGCAGCGACGCCAAATGCGGCACTAAAAGTAATTAGCGACAGGAGCTGCAGGACGCGGCGCAGTGCAGAGGCAAAACAGAGCTGTAATAAATGATGTTGCAATCCCTGAATCTGCAGGCGGATAAACTGAGTGGCATTTCAGCAGCAACAACTGCAACAGCAACAGCTACGGCAGCAGCAACATTGGAGGCGACCAGCGACCCGGGAGGAGCGACAACAACAATGCTAACAACGGCACCTGTTGCCCATGTTGCTAATGGCAACAACAGCAATTCCAGCAGCAGCAGCAACAGCAACAATAGCCCTTTTAGCAATAACAATTTAAGTAGCAGCAGCAGCAACAATAGCCAGCAGCAGCAGCAACAGCAGCAGCAGCAGCAACTTCAGTACGAGTATTTAGAGAATCTAACGAGCTCGGCGGCAACTTCAGGTGCCATTGCAGCGACAACTACCTTCACGGGCGCTGCAAAAAGTTTCCATCCATATTTGCGGCCCAACAGCAGCAACGGCAGCAACAGCAACAGCAGCAACATCGCAGCATTATCTGCAACAGCAGCAGCCGTGGCGGCAAAAATGTCGACAACATTGTTTGAAACACTCTTGCACAACCAAATAAATTCCAGCCCCACAGCACCACCAGCAATTGCTGCAACAGCAGCAGCAGCAGCAGCAGTAACACCCGGCACCGCAGCAACCACAACTGCAGCAGCAGCGGGAGCAGCAGCCACTGCCGCAGCAGCGCCGTCGAATTCCAGCATTAATTCCAGAACTTCATTAGGCGAACAGCCCGCAGTTGCAGCTCCTCCCCATCGGTGAGTTCGAACTAGGTTCTCTGTTTTCTTTTTTTTTTTCTGTGCCCCCTAATGACTCCTAATTACACGCTAATGATTTGTAGCTTCATGAGGCTGAAATTCTCGGCCAAATCGGGAGAATGCAAATCCACGTTTAGGCCAAATTACACCTCGATTTTCAGTTGGCGCTGCAAAGTATGCAATGCGTTATGCCGGATATGGGAAATTCTCGAAAATGTGTAGAGTTTTTAAGAGCTTGCAAGGCTTTATTCGGTGCTTAAGAATTCTGGGATATATTAAATGGTTAAATATTTTAAATGGTTTATAAAATAATGAGAGTAGTAAGTAATAGTAAAGAATTCCCAGCTGTTATAAATATTTGATTACTTATTAAGGTTGCTCATTGAATAAAATTAAAAGGATAAATATTTAGATGTTATATCCAAAATTTTATAACTAATGTATCACAAATTAAAGTTATTGAGATAATTATAGGGGCTTAGTAAGTTTGGAATCTTCTCTAATAAATGGAAAAAAATCTAATAAATATTAGGTCCCAGGGTATAAAACCCTTAAAATGTTAGTTCTATACTCGATCAGCATAAAACTTTATGAATTTACCACAAAAATTCTAATAATTGCTAACTTTTTTCGGTACCCAATCCTCTCCTCCAATCAATTCGATTTTTTATCTCTTTGCATATTTCCCTGCCGTTATGGAACATTTCAATTTCCTATAGCTTGGCAGGACGTCACCTGTAAGCCAGTCAGCCAACCTGCCATCGGCCCCCCTCTAGACAACTTTGGCTATCACATTTCAAATGGTTATTTCTCGGACGTGCGCCACATTTTCTATTTGCGGGCGCTTCCTTTGCCGGAAATTATAAAAAAAGGGAAATTCCCACCGTTCGTTCGGCGGCCCACTTCTCAGCTTGATTTAATTAAAATAAGTAATCGTGAAGGGGAGATGTGTATTTAAAGGATGAGGCCAAGTCGCGGGACTGCCATCAAGTGGCTAATGATAATTGGCATTGCATTAATGTTATTAATTGGCAGCAGCCATCAAGGCGACAATTTTCACATAGCCCAAGTCATTGGCGATAATGGCGAATGATTATTGACAGGACATTGTAATTATAATATTATAGCATCCTCGTAATGCTCTCGAATATGATAATGATGATGATGTTCAGGGCGGACGTTGAAGAAATCGCCGGGAACTCTACTATCATCTATCCGGACTTTTCTGATGTCGTGCTGGAATTATTAAATTTATGTTGGGTCATTTTTATACGGCCAGCTCAGCCTCCCTGGCTGCTCCACTTCTTGTAAATGTGTATATGTATACGCTTTTGCTTCCTCTATCTTTGAGCTGTTTGTTTTTGTTGTGACAGGCGCGGCATAACAAACTGCCATCATAAATTAAGTGCCACGTCAGGGCAGTGTCACCACAATGCACAGTGGTTATAAAGTAGGTTAAAAATTGAGGAATTGAGGATATCGTAAAGAAATATTTGCCGTTTGAACTTTGGCAAAAAACGAAGAAATCAAGGGGAAGTAACATATAAAACATATAAGTTTAATATATTTGGTAAGCAGGCTTTTATTGTTTTAAATATTTTATTTCTCTTCGCGACCTCTGATAGCAAACGCATATAACAGAGTATACATTTTGTCACTAGATCTTGTTGGGTTACATTTTTTATTTTTTTAAAGTAAAGGTATTACTTTTGCCAAATCTTTAAAAGTCTTTGCCATTTTCTTAAATTTCTTGCACCTCGAAAATACAATTAAAGACTACAATCAATGCCAATTGAAAAACTTGTCTAAACTTAATACGATTTCCTTTGATTATATTCCTCGAACTACAAGTCTGAAATAATAACGTATTATTTTCTAATAACTACCCATAAATAATAAACAAATATTAAATATTTGCGAACCACTGCCGGAGACCTTTGTCACCCAAACCCAGCCTGGGGCTCCAGCTGTTGATTCGCGCATTGAGCGGCCATACAACATCGTCATCAGCATCATCGTCAAGCTCATTGGCGGCGGTGCTGGAAAACACCTGCTGTCCTGTGGACCAAATCCCCAACACAGCCCCGTCGCCGCTCACTTTCTGACGCGCTTCAGCTCCCACCGCAGGCGATTTTCTCATTAAGCCCTGGTCGCATTTAAATGAAACTGAATTATTAATGCACAGTCGCAGCCCCGAGAGACCGCCAAGGAGCTCTTTGCTAACGGAGAGCATTCGCTGGAACGAATGGTGAGAAGTGACACCGAGAGAAGGAGAGATAGTTAGCTGGGGGCTCACCTGGCTCCCCCAAGGATTGGCGCCTGCCTCAAATAATTGCCTGGCCGACTCCAGGGGCAACACACCTGTCGCTGCTCCCTCTCATACTTATTTTTCAGGCGTCTCTCCTATATTATTTGGTTTTATTTTTAGATTTTTTTTAATATTTATTTTTATTTAAATTCAGGCTAACACACTCAATGCGAAAATGTTTTCTGTTAAGAGATTTATGCTGCAGGCATAGGAAGTGCGATCTATCACGGGGGTGGCTGCTCCACTGGGATTTGATTTAGGGATGGCCTAAAAAAACTTATACATTTCGTTTGGTTAAAATAAACAAATCTGTAAATAATTGAAATTTATTTTAAAATATTAAAACGCTCTATATTTTGATTTCTTAAATTATAAAATAAAATTATAATTTAGTATTTTATTCAATAAATATATCAAAGTTTAATATTTCGAATTAAGAATTGAAAACAAATTTCAAAAACTTCCCCTATACTATATGCTATTTGTATTGTCAAGTTGTACCAAAAAGGCCTCCCCTAATGCTAAGTAACTCTCCTGATGATTACTCAGGTCCCATCTCAGATTATTCACCTGCAGGCAGGCAGGCCTGAATTTATCACCTTGACATAGACAATTTGGCTCGTCCTCGTTCTCGGCTCTAATAGATTAATAACGTTTTGTCATTCGATGGCCCGCGGCTGGCTTGGCGCTTTTCACGGCCTTTCCGCTGAGTGTCACGGGGTTTTCATCTCGGCAAATGGAGGCGTTTCATAACTGGATAAAAGGGAGTAAGGCACAGCCGACGAGGTGGGGTAGATGGATGGGATGAATGGGACGCGCTGCTGCTGCTGCTACTGCAAGCGCTGGAATTACTTACGCAGGAAATTGGAAAATGAAGAAATTTAAAAGTAAATTGGAAGTAATTTCCTAAATGGCATCGTTTCAGATGACTCCGTGAGATAGCTTGAGTTAATAATGAAACCGAAACGAGGGGCGAACAGTGTCATTCTCTGTCCCACCCTCTGGGCGGAGATGTATGGAAATTTCAATTGCCAGCCTAAAAGTATGCGCTGCATAAATTGTTTTGCATTAGGTATTCAGATCGGAGATAAGCATGAGGGGAGAACGGATATATGGCCATTACATTAATTTGAATTCCCTGTTTGTAAACTTAATATACTGTTTTAGGAAGTCTGTGGCAGTCTGTGGATTTTTTTTACGTTAAAAGAGTATATATTATTATAATTTATAAAGAAAATCTGTAATTTTTCCCAGAATATTTTGATGTAAAGAAAACTCTTTAGATAAGAATAATGGATGGATTTCTTAGTCAATCAATCAGCAGCTAAAATGGTGTGATTTAGGAACATAAAGAAAAATATGAATTTTAGCCTGCATACTAAGGTTGCATTAGTTCACTTCAAAATATTGAATAATTTGTATATTTTTCAATTAAGCTTTTTTGCAGTCAGGCTTAGTACATTCTTTTTTAAATAAACCTTTATTCTGCCTCTTTCAATATCTTTCAAATTTCAAAGGCAAGTCAAAACTAATTAAGTCTAAGATTTTATTGTTATATAATCCTATAAATATCCGCTGCAAAAATTGTTAGAATTTTGTTAAATTTTAATAATATAATTACAAAGATATTTTTAATCAAGTATATTTTTTTCCATAAATAACATCTACAATCTCCCATATTTATCACTCAAACCCAACAACAAGTTTCCCCTTTAAGCAGTGTACAACTCTAACAGAATTCCCATAATCGCCCATTAAATCAATCTAAAAATTCCTATGTCACAGCACTAACTCCGCAACTAACCGGCTGAGCCAATTAAGTGCTGAAATTTATTGGGCCAACTGCTTGACAACTTCTGCTCACGGCAAATCAGCTCGGTAACCGAGGGCCGCCGGCAATATTGACAGCCAACCAAAAGTCAATTTCGTACACCATCAAGGGCACCCAATAAAGCCCCATTAGGAGCAACAACGTCGGCCGGGAAATGGAAAACGGGAAATGGGAGAGGAAGCAGCAGAGATGGCTGAGGGGAACAGGGAAAAGGGAAAACTTTTTCGGCAGCACACAAAAACCGACTGAAAGTGACCTCAAAGAGGAGCGTTCAATGCGTTGCCAGTCACTCAAAGACCCACTTCCCCCCTCGAATCCGGAGAGACTCCCTCCTCCTCGAATGCGGGGATTCAGAGACTGGTCAACCACAAAACAAAAGTAAAAACGTTTACAACTTTTTAGATTAGATTAGTTTGCTAATAACAATTAGTATTTGTATTTTATGCTGTTAGCCAACTTCGGTTCAGAGCCATGGAGTGCGATGGCTGTCTCTATTTCTCTCTTTTTTATGGTCATTAGCAAATGAAGTTAGGAATCCAGAGGGGGAAGAAGGGCGAAAAAACAATATGTTGGCCATAAAAGTTCAATGGGAAAGTTGTGAACATCCATTACAGATTTGTAATCACTTTGTTTGCGAGTGAGGAGGGAGGCAATTCTTTAATTGTGGATTGGAAATTAATACATTTATTTAAATTACTCAAATACTTTGAAATATTCCATAGGTTTCTTATTATTAAGTGTCAGTCATGTATTCTGTAAAATATTATCCAAGGCATTAGGAAAATATCCAAATTAGTAGGCCAACACCCGCCGTCTAGATGGGAAAGTCGCTGGATGTCGTATTCTTTGGGGCTGCGACCATCGACTACACAACGTGAGCTTTAGATCGGAAATTGTAAACCAGAAATGAATTAATTATCGGATATAAAATCCCCCAGACATGTAAACGAGCTGCCAAAGGCCGGGGAAATTGTAACCGGATCCTACATGCAGGCCTCATTCGGTGGCATTGCAGCCAACCAGTGCGTGGCCGCCGCCAAGCTGGGAGCCTTAACGGCTCTGGTGGCCAATGTGGGTCAGGATACTTCCGGCGACGAGTACCGGAGATACCTGACGGATCTATCCGTGAATGTGGAGCACATGCGTCAGGTGGACTCTCCCACGGGAACGAACGAGATTGCTATTTCTGAGGAGGGAGACCACTACAGGATCTATGTGCCCGGTGCAAATGCCACCCTTTCCGGCAAGGACCAAATGAATGCCAAGAAGGTCTTTAAGAAGGCAAAGGTGCTCGTCTGTCAGCTGGAGACGAACATGAGGGTCACCATGTGCGCCCTGCGACAGTTTAGGGGCGTTTCCATTCTGCATATGAGTCCCTTGCAAAGGAGTCCCCAGGAAATACCACCCGATCTCATAAAACTACCAAACATTTTGGTGGCGAACCAGGAAGCCGCCGCCCAGCTGGCTGATATGGATAGAATAGTCACCTTGCATGAGGCTAGGAATGCGGCCGAGGTCATTCTACTCAAGGGAGTAAAGAGCGTGATCATCACGATGGCGGATCAGGGAGCAGTTTACATGTGCCAACAAAAGGACAAGGAGCTCCTTTGCACCCATATTCCAGCCGCCGATGTGCCCCACCTGGTGGACAGTGCTGGCGCCGGTGATGCTTTTGTGGGCGGTCTGGCCTACCACTTGGCCCGCTTTCCGAAACTGCCCCGTGAGCACCACATCTATGCTGCCCATTCTGTTGCCGCCCAATCGATGGCCAAGTCGGGCATTCAGCCCAGTTTCCCGAGAAGGGAAGGGGCACAAGACAATCTGTGCATGATCACGCCAACATTCAATATCCTCCGAGCCAAGGATCCAAACTTCTCAGAATCTGATCCACATCAATCTCCACATGGAGCGGAGCCTTCTCCGCCCTCGGAGCGTTCGCCTTCTCCGCCTCCGGAGCGTTCGCCTTCTCCGCCTCCGGAGCTTTCGCCTTCTCCGCCTCTCAAGAGTTCGCCCTCGAAAGATCTATTGGCAGCAGACACTCAAGAGGAGAATTTAGAGGCTAAGGCAACTACCTCAGATCGCTCTATCAAAGGCAAAAAAAAAACTAAAGAAGCCGAGAAAGCTATGGAAAAGGAAACTCAAACACGTCCGCCTGCAGGAGAGTCCCCTCTTAAAGATCCTCCGCCCGCAGAACAGAGTTCACCATCAAATCCGCAACCAGAGAAATCTCCACAAAATGCGGCAACTACCAAAAAACCTGCAGAACAACCTAAAAGAAATCGAAAATTCGATAGAAATGCTAGAAGAAGAAACACCTAACGCTAAGCAAACTTAATGGAATCAATCATGGAATAGAAATAGGCTTTTGGGAAACTTTATATAAAATTAAAAAAAAAATAATGATGCTAAAATAAATACTTCTAAACTGTCTTTAACTATTAAAAGGTTTAAATATTAAATAGCTGCAGAAGCCAGTGAGTTCTCAGAAGTCATGGCGGAGTCTCCTTTACGGTCACATTCAGGACAGTAATCACAAATCCCTGTTGAAGTCAGCCATTTATTTCCATATTACATTTTCCTTTTAATATCAAAAAAAGCAGATAGTTATGTTTAAACGTTTTGTAATTCCATTCTAGTGACCACAGTCCCATGGACGAGCTCTCCATCAAATCCGAACTGGTGGCCATGGAGACCAACAGTCCGGATCCCAGCAAGGATCAGCCGGATGCGGACAACATCAAGATGTTCGTGGGCCAAATACCCAAGACCTGGGATGAGCCGCGTCTCCGGCAGATGTTCGAGCAGTTTGGACCCGTTCACACGCTGAATGTCCTGCGGGACAAGGTCACATCGATTAGCCGAGGTGAGTGCAACATACCGTTCCGTGGGCATACATACAAATGTGCGGATTAGCCGGGGGTTCAATCAAATTTTACAATGTCCATCAATTGCGACCCCGAGTTGAGCATCAAGTAATATGATTATGCTCATGGCGAACGCATCAACATTAAAACTTGCTACCTCCCAGTCCAGGTGTTGAGGGCTGCTGGCCAAAGTTTTGGCTCTGGCCGGGGTAATTGGCCATAATTGTGCGTGTATAACCGGGAAAAACTTGCTCACACACCCTCGAGTTCAGGAACACATGAGCATGTTGCTCTGGTTAATTTTGGCTGTATTAGAATAATATGCGCATTTGCTTGCAAACTTTCCTCGCCAGCGAAAAGGTAAATTCCATTATGCATATTTATGGTCCAGACTAAGGAGGGGTTGCGTATGGGTAGATGTATATTAATCCTTGGAGCAAGGTGTTCGAGCACACGGCTAACACGATGATAGCCGCCAGGAGTGCGGTTGTGGGCTGCCATGTCGGAGGTGGATTATAATTTAATCTGCGTAATGGACCTGTGGATAGCTTAGATGGGTTCAGGTCGCAGGGTTGAGGCAACAACTTTCCGGAAGTTCAATAAGTAATCCGATAGAAAGAAATTTATGGATAGAGGGAGAAGCAGGCTGCTTACAAAATAGGAGGGTATACACACGAAAACTATTAAAGATTTTTAAAGTTAAAAGAGTATATTATTTTCCTTGATATTTAATTTTAACCTTTATATAATAAACTTATATTCTTTAAATGGGGGATTCAGTATTCAAAAAATATAAAAAGAAACTTTCATATATCCCCGATCTCTAGACCCACTCAGTCGTAGTCCCCCATTATATTTTGTCCATGTCTCATTTTTTGCATGGCTTGCATGAAGCGCTCGTCCCGTGTCCAAAAAAAGTCCGCATGCTAAGCCTTGTCGCATTTAGATTATATTTTTAAAATATATATATATATATTTATCGTTAAGCCTCGATCAAACTGTCCCAGATGCATGATAAAATATACCCTAAAATATAGAAAATTATATGAAAACATAACTTTGTAATGGTCCCCAGTTTATAATGAGTTAATGCATTTGATGAATCTTTCAGGGGTGCCAAAGAAAAATAAAATGATTTTCAATTGCCTGTAAAAGTACCTATAAACATTCTTATTAATAATCATAGCAGACTTTTAGGCACCCTTTCAAGAGATTTCAAATCCTAAGCTAATTTTTCAATGGCTCCCCTGTATATATATATAATATATAGTACGTTCGTTCTGTATCATATGTTTTTGTCTGCAACTGTCTATCGATTCGTTTGATTTGTATTCGATTTGTATTCGATTGTTTCATTTTGTTTGCAGGGTGCTGTTTTGTCACCTACTATACAAGAAAGGCCGCCCTGCGCGCCCAGGATGCGTTGCACAACATCAAGACCTTGGACGGGGTAAGTACTTCCCCTACATTGACCTCTCAACAACCCCACTACCACCCCACCCCCCAAACACACACATAATCACAGCGATACACTGATACACCCCAATATCTCATCCCTATATCATCTATGTAGCTTTTGAGTTCTGCCCGTTTTTTTCCTGTTCTCTATGTCCGTGTATGTGTGCGTTTCTTTTCGTATTTTTGCGTATGTATCTGCGTGTGTGTGCGTGCTGAGTGTGTGTGTGTGTGAATACACACATATGCATTTATAGCAAGTGTAGTAACTGTTTGTACGCCCTTTTGAATAATACAGCTTGAGAAAGTCAACCGCTTGCGACCCCCGATCGATCGATGACATACTTTCCATGCATGGTTTTTCGGGACGGGAAGGGAGGTGGAGATTGGGTGTCCGGCAAGAGGGATCCCGTCCTGCTGTTGTTGTAGGGCCAACACGAAATGTAATCATCAGTCAATTAGTGGATTCAATTATTGAGGACAATCTCATTGTTAACGTATTAAATGAAGCGTTCCACGCACAAGCAAACAGACTAAGATTCCAAAGGGGCAGAGAGAGTGGCTTCGATCCAGAAAGAGATACGGCCGGGTGGCTATATCCACTGGAAATGTCTCTGGACAGTGACACCTGTCCTGTCTATATTTATATGAAATGTTAAAACACTTCTAAACTAGAGAAAAACAAATTATTCTTATGAATAAAAGAGAAGACTTGGAAATACTTAATAAAACATTGTAGATAACTTACATTTTCTTTCCAAACAAATTAGAATTCTTTTAAGTTTTCATATGAAAACTATATTATATTTTGGGGTAATACATTTTTAAATTAAAATAATGAACTGAAAAACCCTTTACTAAAAATCTTTAATGTAAAAATTATTCAAATAAATTAAATTCGATACCACTGTTGGCACTCGGCCGTCCATGATTTACATATTCAAATCGTTAATGGAAAATCCATATAGGAACGTTTGGCTGCCACTAAAACAAGGACCCTGCCTTACTAACACATCCATTTTGGGGGGCGGAAAGGAGTGAACACACATAGGACATTCACACACATAGGACATTCACACACATGTGGAAACAGGAGCCTGGTCAAATGGCGCCACGTGTGTAATTGTCAAAATAATGACCACATGGCCCCCAACTCCCATAGTTTGTGTGTGAGTGTGTGTGTGTGAGGCGGATCTTTGTTTGTGTAAGTAAGTGCCTGCCTGAATGTCCAGGTATGCGTGCTATGTGGGTGTGAGCGTGTCTGATCCTTTAATGCATTTGGCAGGCTGCCCTCAACAGAAGGGACATCGGACGTTGGCCGTCGGACGTCGTACATCGATGGCGACAGCCACATCGAGGTCCTCGTCAGCTCCGAAGCTACTTAATTTACCTGAAATAATCGATAGGTAAACAGACGTTAAAATGCCCGCATTTCCTCACACTCACACATGGGGAGAGGAAAAGCTCGGCCACAATAAATATTTTGTTTTGAACTGCCCACTGCTGGGCATGTGTGTGTGTATGGGTATTAAGTGACCTGCCGGTGTCCTTTTTCTTTCCTTTTATTTTTTGACACGTGTGAAAAGACACAGTTGCCGTCCAAGGGAAATGGAGGGAAAGAGATGGAAAGAGAAAGAGAGAGGTGACAGACTTAAGTGGCGAGCCTGAAAGTATGTCATGAAAAATGTATTTTATCATTTTGAGTACATTTAAGGCTTTTTCTTTAATTCACATTTGAAATTACAGATTAAATACTATATGAAATAGTTCTGAAACGTAATAAATAAATGAATTGTAATTAAATAATAATTTTTAAACATGCAAAACATATATAATACTAGCAATTAATATTATTTGATTTTGTTAAATGCTTCAATACATTGGCATTCATAAAGATATAATTAATTTTCGGGAAATAAATTGAATTAAATTTTATTTAAAAAATACATAAAATGAATATTTTGTAAAAAAAAAATAATTAACTAACTAACTAAAAGGTTATAAAATAAAAGAATTTATTAAAGATACTAATTCCAAGAGTAATATAGATATTTTAAAGGCAATATTGATCTAAGTTTTTCAGTGCTGTAAAACCACAATAAAAATAAATATCTTTCTCTGTTTCTCCTTTTTTCTGTCGAGGGCAACCCAAAAACTAACCATAATATTGTGACAGCTAATTGTCAATCAGAAAAGGACGAAATACTAAGTTTCTACAAATCGCATTAAGGCCTCGATGCCATTAAATTGAAAAGGGTAACTCAGACAGAACTCGCCTTAACCATACACGACACAGACACTTTCCCAGATCCAAACTAGTCGTGATAGTCCTGCTCGGCGAGAACAGACAGACAGTTCAGTTAAATGAAATGCCAGAAAAGGCAGACGGCCATTTTACTCATTCAACTGTCAATTTTGAATAATAGAGCAGCAAAATGGCGCAACAATGAGGGGGTAGATCTGAGGCTGGACAAGGACCAAGGACCAAGTACCAGAGGCGGTGACATTCTCTCGTAATTTGTGCAAAAGCCTTTTGACTTCTATTCCCCGGTTCTGTCCGGTTTTGGGTTGAAAAGGGGGGGTGGTCGGCCTCAACCCGTAAGCATTTCATTTCAATTTGCTGAACATCATTCACTCATTCAGTGTCTGGAGTTTAGAGGTTCCACACCCACAACCACTGCCAGCCAATGCAAAAAAAAAAACGAACAAGGAAAAAGTTTCTTGCAATTGAAGCTCCATTTTCTAATATCGTTGTAAGTATTATTATTATCATTTCCGTTGCTCGAACCGTTTGAATAAGAAGTTAATTGAAATCAAAGTAATGGTCCCTGCCTGACAGAACCAAGGACCAAAGGACCCAGGGACCTTATCGGTTGGCCCAACGAATGTAAAATAAATGGGAAACTTGTTAAAAGCATCGCATTGAATTGCATTTTTCAAGTGCTAATGGCGGCGTTAATGAAATGGGTTCTCCTCCGGCTCCTCCTCCTCTTTGTTTCATTTATCTTTGGGTCCCTTTCGAAAGCACTTTACATTTGCCGTACAAATGAGCCAAAATCAAATCTAATGAGATCGAACACCAACCACTTCATAGAAGGTTGGTTCAATGTGTTGGTAAATATGAAAATATCTATATAGTTTCTTAGGGTTATTCTGAATTGAATATAATGAAGGACTTTAAAGAAAATACCGATAAATAAAGAAAATTAGCGACAACCCTTATATTCTAAATGGATTTTTTCAATTTGAAAATAAATCCTTGTTAGTCTGGGAACACTGCAACTCGAAAACTACACCAAACCATTTTCTAATCCAAGGACTGGGCTTTCCAATCACATATCCTCAACTTATTAGCCATTTTTTTAACTATTCTGTATTTATTTCCTCTTTTTCTCTTTGACAGATGCACCATCCCATTCAGATGAAGCCGGCGGATAGTGAGAACAGAAATGGTAAGTTCCTCTCTTTAGATACTCGTGTATCCTTTCGGGGCATATTGGCCCTTGCCTCCTGCTCCTGTCTGTCTTTTTCTCCTGGCAGTTGATTGCCTGTTCCCGCTTTTTTCCTGCAGTGTATGTGTGTGCGAGCCTTCGGGCTTAATCACAAGCTGGCATCAAGGAGATGAGGGGTGTGTAGTGTCTGTATTTGATTACACAAAACAAAGCAGGCAAAAGAATTCGAGGTTCGAACAGGGAATGCGGCAATGAAAATGAATAATGCTCAAACTGACAGGACGAGTGAAAAAACCTTAGAAAAAGAGGAAGAATGGAGGAGCAGAAAGGCGACGACTAACTGGCTACAGTCCGGGTATTAGTTGGATTGTGTGAGACCAATAAATCGATTAGGATATGTGCTGAAAAGAGCAGAGAAAAACCATTGAAGTCGCTCGGCAACGAGTTTCAACAAAAAGAAAAATGAGTAGCAATGAAATATTACTCTCGGAAGCAATGTGGTTTAAGCTCAAAACTTAAAGGAATGTTGGAGAAATAAATGCGATTAGTCTTGTAATATTTCTGTAACATTTCTTAAAGAATAATTTTTAATGAATATAAACATGAATTAAACTAAAAATTTAGTAAGCTTTAACTTTAAATACAAATTAATTAAAGCCTTCAGCGATCTCAAAGACGTTGACAACTCACATCTTACACTAGTCCTCCCTTCACACAGCGAAACACAAATCGGAAAACCGTTATTGTGTCTTTTGCCTATCGCAGAAATCGGAAACCGATTGCCCTGCATGTCCTTCTTCTGTCTCCTTCTTGCACTCCACTTATGCCCTGCGTTTCCGCTTCCGTTTTATGCATGCGTGAGGGGCTCCAGGCATTTCTTGTTGTCTTTGGGCTGACTCGAGTGCAGCGGAAATGTTTAGGGCATCGTTCGCATTTACATCGATGTCCATCGATTGTTGTTCTCTTTTGTGTATTCCCTTTTTCCCCGTACATAATTGCTTTCCTTGGTTTTCCCTTATTGTGTACAAGTGGCTCAAGGGGCCAACTACCTTAGGTTAGAGATGGCAGAAAGTGTGGATAATATCATGAGTATTTTATATGAACTATGATTCTATTATTTTGGGCATAAATGACTTATAATTCAAATTATTAAAACACATTTTAAAATAGTTTTCATAGAAATGTTTTCAATACATCGACCACGGTTCTTAAGAAATTAAGCAGAATATTATATTAAATTCTATATTCTAATAAAAAAATACTTCGACTATATTACTGGCTGATCTAAAAACCATTTGAGAATTTTCTCTTTGCTGTATTTTTGTTGGGTTTTTTTTTTTTCGATTGCGTCAAGTGTGTGAGTGTACGCGTGACAAAAATAAATCACAAAATTAAAAATACGTAACAGCGAAATTTTATGGTAAATTAACGAAAAATTGGCACCCATCTGGGCAAGCCTCTCGCTCTCAGTTCTCAACGCATCAGTCGGTTTCCGTTTAGGTTTCGTCGATTTAATAAACGAGGATATTAACAAATAACGCCACCTAAAATCCAAATGAATGAGGTGTGTGCTTTGCAACCAGAACTGTCTGCTGTTCAACTTGTGAGGACGGTGTTCGAATGTCAAAGAATTGTCAAAATGCACTCATTTGTGATTTCGCCTCTGCTTATCAGGAAATTAATTGCCGAAAGGGAAGCCAGAATATAATAAACAGGGATAATTATTTAAATTTTAAATGGGAGATACTAAATGCTCTTAAACACGGGATTGACAAACTCTTAATAATAATCATACGTACCCTTTAAAAATATTTAAGTGAAGGTCTTTTCGATCGATAAAATAAATATCTTGCATTTCTAAATTAAAAAAATTATATCAATTGTTTAGTGCCTAAAAATGCCTTACTTAAAATTTCAGTTAATACCATTTAATAAATAAAAAAAAAAAATATTCGCGTACAATTATTTTAGAGTATTGAATAAAAATTGAAACAATTATTTAAAGACCAATTTTATATTTGAAGTACCCGTTTAGGTAGAGTATTTGAGCAAAAAACAAATGCCAAACATTTTCAAATGCCACACAAATTTTGCAAATGCAACAAGTGCAAGATTCGCCTTAGTACACACAAAGACAACTCACAGCGCCCACCGCCCCTTTTATGCTATATCCGTCGCACGCTCTATATCTTAGCCCCTTCTCCCTTCCACGTGCGTGTTTTGTGCGAAATGTTTTGGCGACACTTGACAAAATGCCAGAAATTCTAAATACTTTTAGCTGCCGTTTGTCGTCGACGTTGTTGCTGTCCGCCTTTTTAGCCTGCCCTTTTGGCTTGGCTTAGTTGCTCCGTTCTCGGTTGAGGACGTCTCTTTGCTGCCTCTTCTGGCATCCGTCTCTTTCTGCTGCCATCCATCGATTGTTGCCCTCTCTGTCGTCCGAAATCATCCCAAATTAATGAGTTGCGAACAAAATGCAACTAGATATAGATGCATATATACGCTCGTACGTACGAATTTATTTATGAACACATTTTTATTTCTACGCCTGTTGGCTTTCAAATTAATGGGTTTATTAATTTGCAAATTGTCAGTCGCTGACAGCGTCGAATCAATTTCAAAACTCAGCTTGAGTCTAGAAATAGGAGAGAAGATTAATTAAATAAATTATGTGTATGCTTCGCAAACAAAGAAAAGCTGACAAATTAAAGCTCGAAACTGATATTGAATTTGTTTGTCAATACAAAACCTACTCATTAAATTTATGCAGTTTTTTCCTATAAACGTATTGTAATTAAAATTGACACACATTAAATAACAAAAAGCTTGTCATATCTCCTACAATGACAAGGTAATTAATATATTTTCCGTCACTTAGGCATCCGTGAGATTCTTGGGGAGTTGGGAATTTAAATGAACGTTCCTCTGGCGGTATTATCTTCAGATCTGAGAATGCATTTTCATGTTTGCAATTTTCAGCCCGCAGTTGTGTGTGACCCGGTATCTGCCAGATACTCAGATACGCGCTTGCTGGTCGCATTAGCACACTTTTCGATTCAATTATAAAACGTTCTGCGGGCCTGGCCAGCGAAAACAAAGCGCTTTTCTATGTTCGGCGAGTTCAGCGAGGCTTTCAGAGACCGTTCCTCAATTGATTTTCTCGGAGCCTGCACAGAAAGAAAAATGTGAGATAAAAAGTATGATAAAAGATGATAGCAATCGATAGCTATTTTATAGAAGAACTTCCTTATATCCATTTAAGACATACATTAGTTTTTTCTTCTGTGTGCTTGACGTGATCGCTCGCTTAGCCAGATAGATATAGATATGGATACACTCAACGCAACAGATACTTTGTATCTGTATCTGCGATGGCTCGTTTTTTGTAGCTCAGATGTTAATTGCTCGCGTCTCGAAACCTTTTAGGTCGTCGCGATCTTGTCAAGTGAGCACACACAACTTTGACTTGGCATTAAATGTGTTAGAAGATCTCGAACCTGGGATGGGTTGCACATGAGGCGTGTGAACGGGAGACGGACAGCGGGGCGGGGTTACATATGTACATGCGGGGCAACTTGTTTGGTGAGACGTGAGAAGGAGCTAAATGACCAGTGATTTATGTAATGTCATTGCAGTTGAAGCAATAAACTTTTAAAATTAGTTTTTTGATTTATGCAGAGTTCAAGTTTTGGTCATTAAAGCTAATCTCAAAGTAAACAGAAGTTAAAACAGGGGTGTATTTATATTTAATTTTGTAGATACTGTTTCAATATAATATTTATATTTTTAATATTTAGAATATTATTTAACAGCAATTAATATTATTTTTAGAGGTTCCCTAAATCCCAAATAAGTGAAATTCAATCAATCATTGAAAACGCTTCAATCACGTAGAATTTGCTCCACGGAGAGGAAAAACGCTGAGTCAACCCGGCACTAATCCGAAAGAGAGAGTCATACTCTCAAAGAGGGAGAGGGAAGCCACTGAGCGAAAGAGAGAGAGAGAAAGAGAGCTCATATATAGTGTCAACCGATGATGACTCCGCAAGCAAACATAAATAAACAAACATCTAAAGGCAGGCAACGAGCGTGGCTAATTAGCTTTCTGGCGAGCGAGCCACAAGTGTCCGGAACAGCTGTTCCACAAGACAGAGAGCGAGAGTGAGAGAGAGGGGGCGATCGCTTAGGAAAGAGAGGGCGCTTTAAGGCAAGAGAGAGCCGGCAAGTGCCGCCACGACGTTGCCAGCGTTGAAATAATTTCAAAAGTGCAGCGCAATTGATCGGCGGGGCGAAGTGCCCGCGGGCTTTTGACTTTGCCGTTCAGTCTTCACGCGGGACTCTCTTCAGTCAGCCGGTCGATCGTGGATCGTGGATCGTTGATCGCACTATAGATTGTAGATCGTTATTCGCTATTTGTTAGTCGCGCACCAGTATCCGCTAGATACGTGCTGTGGTTGTCGCCAGTTGTCATTCATTCGCGGCACGTATCCGTATCTGTGTGTAGCTCGTATCGCATCGTATCGTGGTTGGTCTCCCCCTAAACGATATAAATGAAATTCTTTAAATTAAATAAATCTACGTCGCCTTAATTGAAAAACGAAACCGTTGGCTGCCGCCACGCAGTGTATCTCTCGAACTTCACGATATTGATAAACTATTGGCACAGTCAATTGATTGAAATAATTCCCTCCATCTGACTTAATCATGGTTGATTCAGTAATTGGGAAAACGATTTCGAAACTGAAAAATGTGTGGCAACATATTGTTAATAATAAATGCAATCGGTTGCAAGAAATCAACAGCAATGTGTTTAATTATAATATGCGGACACATCAAAATTTGGCCTTAATAGTGGTCTTAATAATTGATTAAAAATATGATAATAAATACTCAATTTAATACTTTAATGAATGTGTTTTTGGTACAAAAAGTTACTTTAATTTTATGACAATATTATGAACAATTTTTTTCTAAACAATATTGTAGCTAAAACCCGCAAAAAACTTTTTAACAATTCATAAAATAAGATACGACCTAATTTAAAAATATTTTTGAAGGCTGAAAGGGTTTTAGAAGACGGCAAACCGGCAACTACAAATATTTTCAAATATTCAAAATGTTCTAAATAAAAGAGACCATAGAATTTATTGAATTCCGCATTCTCATGAAAATCCCTCAGCGATCTGTTAAAGAATTTTCGCATACAAAATTCATAATTTAGCCAACATTAAGTTAATAGGTTTGGGAAATCTACCGCAAAGAAATCCGAAAAAATATCGGGGCGAGCATCGTCGTACATATTTCAATTTCGATTTCGACGGGGGACGAAAACACTAATTTCCTATGCCAGAAGAACAGCAGAAGCTCCCGCAGCTCATTGGATTGGATTTGTCATACCGTGTGGCAATTGCCAAAAAGTAAACACCGACAATATTTGACAACAAAAAACGAAACGAAACGAAATGAAAACGACAACGAACCAAAGCGAATAATTAAATGCAAAAGGAGCAAAAAACCGAAACGGCTAAAACAAATAACAATCTTGGCTTGCAGCCTGAGTCATTCTCCGCCGGCTTCTCCCAGATTCTCTTCATAGTTTCTCTCTCCAGCGAACCGGCTGCGGTCTCAACCAGTTTTCAATTCATTTCCATTATTATTATTATTTTTTGCGCAAAGATATTAGCTTTTTTTCTCCGGCTCTGTTTATATAAGTCAAGTCAGCTGTTTTGTGTTTTTGTTTGCAGTTTGTTTTGCTTTGTATCTCCTATCATATCTGTATCTTTGAATCCACTCCACGAGCCTTTGGAAATTCCATAGAAATCGGGGGAAATTTCCTAGGTTGCGTGACGAAAGTGCGTTGCATTCTGTGCTGCAATTGCCGTTGCATTTTCGCAGTGGCATTTTCTAGTTGCACTTGCAGCTGCAGTTTGTCATGTGTGTGCCACCAGACATTTCTTACGCTTGACGAGCGGTAATCGAAAAATGTGAATAATTGCTAGATTTGTGAGCCAAAATGGCAAGAGGCCTGAATGGAGCGAGATAGAGATTAATGGGAAAGCCAGGGAGATGAAAAATCACTCAACACGCACTTGGCTTAGAGATGCAATGAGATGAGGCCCAAAAGCAGATTGATCTAGCCTGCGTTTAGCGTCTCTCTGGAACGCGTTTTTATGGGCCATTTAGAGCGAGTGTAAAACCAGTTAGCTACTTAAGAGCTCTAGAATGCTTTAATTTTTGTACGCCAGACATTTATTGAGCAATTAAGGCATTGCCACTATCTCTAAAGACATTATTTAGCAATAGCATATGTTAGAACGATTTAACAAATACTTTTCAGAGATTTATTTGAATTTTAAATTGCATTTATAAATTGAATACACTTTTTACTGTATTAGGAGGCTTAGAAGGTATACAAAACTCCTCAGCCAATCTCAATTACTTAATATTTGCTTCCCGAAGCCAGACAACTTGACTCTTTCTTGTCGTTTCTTTCATAATTGATAAACTCCTCATTCAATCACTTACTGTATTTCTCAAGCAATGTACATTGCACAAAACCCTTTGCAGATTTACAGAATGAATTGCTATCTACCTAGACAATTGTCATTGTTTTCGTCTGTTAGAATTATGCATATTTTCATGGACCTTTGTTGGACACAATGGACCGGCAAGTTCTTCATTGGTCCTCCAATTAGGTGTAGACAATGATGGGAAATACAAAAAAAAAAGTTCTGTCGAGAACGACATTGTGCAACGTTCGAAGTTCTTGGCAGACAGCCGAGCCCAGCGGAGACAACAATTAATTGAAGAAATCACGCACGCCCAGAGCGGGCGAGAAGGGGTTATAAATTCTATGGAAACGGGGGAATGTGACAACCGATTCAATGATGACTTCTGATGGACAAATACGGCTAACGGGCTCTATGACCCAAAAGAACGAACGAAAACAGAAGGGAGAAAGAGAAGGAACAGGAGAAGGCAGATACTGGACACGCGTTTTGCATACTAACAGATACAAATCGTATTATGTATGCCCTGCAGTTGTGCCGGCCTTTATGGCCATCTTTCACTCCAATTGTGGACGCCAGCCGGCGATCCTTCTCGACGCTTTTATTATTATTATTTCTGCCGTTGCCTGTTGTTGCCTCCCTTCAATCAGGGAATTTTAATTATTATTTTCAATTATCGAAAATGGCCTGGTGCTGCGTCTGTTCTTTTCAAGTGTTTCGTCCCACCCATTGTATCTGCATCTGTATCTCCGTAATTAGGGGGCGTATTGTTTTATAATGCCACCACCCGCTTTCCCCCAGTCCAGCACTTGTTGCTGCGGCATATGGCTCGGTTTTGGTTTTATTTTCCATTCGGTTTTAATTAAATTTACCATTCGCAGAGCCAGAGATAAGAATGGCGTACGATACACATATCTGGAGATGGTATATACTTCTATTCTAGATACATTCTCTAAGCTTGGACTGCACACTTATTGAAAATAAAATTCTACAAGGGTCAGCTGACCAAAAGTGTTTACAATTTTCTGCTGAATTATGATCCAGCTTGCCTAGCTTTTAGCTCTGAACTGTTAACTGATAAGTTAAACAACTGCCATGAATGTGACAGACTGTCACTGACTGGCTGCTGGCTGCTGAAATGCGAAACGAAACGAAAATAAACAAAAACCCAGACCCCAAGCCGAAGGCCTCTTTCAGGTAGTGGAATATGAGTGCTTATGGAATTATTTAAGAATATATACGACTTGAACGTGTGACATATGCAACGGCTGATTCCGCTGAGAAAGGGGAAACCAGGCTCAGAAAGCCGGATTTAATCGGAGATAAGGGAAAGTATCTGTTGGGTTCCTTTTACACTATTCTGTGGAACATTTGCGAGATTTATATTGCAGCTAAAAGATACAAGGCCTTTGATTTCTACTTAATCCTACTCTCCGCCCTAAACAAAAACCCCAACCTCTTCTAAAAGTGCACTTCAAACATTCATTTAGTTCTCATAGTTTTCCCATTTCCCAAGCCAGCATGCGTTTCTTATTGCCATTTTGACACAAAGTCGAATGGCAACGGCAATAATGATAATATTTTTTGTTTTGTATTTGTATTCGAACTATTCGCTTCTGTTGCCGTTGACGTCGCCATGCGGCTCATCGTGAACTGAGTACCGAGTACTGAGCACACAATGGCTAAAGTACATACGCGATACAACTACAACTAGAGAGTATGGCAGCAACAACAAAAATCAAGTAAAATAAACCGCAGAACGAAGCGCAAAAACGGCAGCGAAAAAATAAGCGTCGCCAGCAGTTTGTCACTCAATCGCCCAGACATCAGTCGCGTTTTCGGATCGACTGCGGAAAAAATACACTAAAAAGCCCTGAACAAATCGTCGAAATTCTTCGGTCTAGTATCTAACAGATACTCTCAAAGCGAAGACGTCTTGGATCAAAAATAAGAGCGATCTGTGGAGCTAGTTCGGAAAAGCTGACGGAAATTACGAAGACGCGCACGCGCGTGTCAAAGCTAAAGTTCAAGACGTGTGTGTGTGTGTGATCGATTCCCAGGTATTCGTCGGATACAAAGATACTCGGGCCGACTTGCAGTCAGTGAAAAATTTGACAGAATACGCAAATTCAGCGCATTTTTTTTCGAACGTTTGTAAATGAGGCTTTGAAATGCACATAGCATTTAAATAATTAACCTACGATAAGAACGTAGTTTGGATCGGTACTAGAAAGTACAGTGGGGACTGTCTAAGGAGGATGGTTGGTTAAAGAATGTTATTGAATAACAGACTAGACATGGAAATTAATTTTTAAAATTTTATTTATATTGAATATTGTTCACAGAAATAAAATTTATAAACTTGAATTAAAAGAAAGTCACTTACCATATTTAAACAATGAAAAGTGAAGGTGTACTTAATAAAGAGTATAAACACTTCATTAACAAGATTATAAATTAAGGTGATAAAAATAGTTATGGTGAAAAAATCAGCTTAAATCAAACAACATCTAAAAATTCCTATATTTTGCTTATGGGAGTCAAGCTACTTAATTTATATTTTACATATTTTTACACATCGATTCCGTACATTTCCTTTTAGTCACTTTTCACTGCTGCTTTATATATCATGAACTTGTTGCCTAACTCTATTTACCTGTGAAAATAATCGAAAATAATTGAATTCACTGTGAATACAGAACAGATGATGGGCGGGGAGAATTTCTAAAAAAAATGCTGGCGGTAAGGGTTCGGGGTTCGGAACAGCCCATACAAACATACATATATCTGTATGTATATTTAAGTTGGCAAATATAACAGACAAAAGGCGATTTCCGATCCAATTGGCGTTCCGGCCGAGTGACTCGAGTGTGTGAGCTTGGAACTAGGTGTGCCGCCGGGCCATATAAATAGCCTTCATCCGCGGCTGTCGATGAGCTCTGCCCCCTTCGGCAGCATTCGTTGTCACCTCAACGCCCTCGTCACCATCTCGTCAACCTCTCACCGGCAAGGTCAACCTTCAGACCTTAGCTCAGCCTCCCATTTAGTGGAATAAAATATATCTCTCTGTGTATATATATCCCAGAACCCGCAACATCTGGGCAAATACCAGCAAGTGAAAATCCCCACACATTGTCCCCAAGAGAACAAGTGTTTTCGGATCATTGTAATCCCATATTTTCCACTCACATAATGATTTTTGAAAAGAAAATGAATCATTGAAATGGGAGAGAAAATGGTCCCTCGGTAAATAATCACTCAAAGGCGAACGAAGTCAACAAACGGAAATTGTCAGTTGTCAAATTTTCTTTCGCTTTTCATTTCTGAGGAGCCTCACACGAGGAAAACTAAGACACTGAGTGCAGGTCGTATTAAATACAAAATGTCAACGGCTCGTCAAGACGAATTCAGTTTTCAAGGAACTTAAAAATATTTAAATAAATTGAAAAGTAGGCAGAGCTTAGCGGATTTGTGAGATCAATTTTTCCGCTATTCCATTTTGGTGACATATTTACTATAAATATAAAATAATAAATAATGAATGAATACTTACTATAAATTGAATAAAATTTAATCTTTTTAATTTCATTAATGTGTTTCTTCTTAAAAATATTTTCATATATTTTTTTCTACATAATTTCATAAATATTAAGGCCCACTCAAAACCGAAACTATGCTAATTATTACCCACTTCACTTATTAAAAATGTTAAATTAAACCAACTTGTGGTCATAATTATATAACATTCTTCCCTCTTAGGTAATAATAAACCTTAATTCTTCTGCTTTTCGCATTTGTTTTCCGAATCACAAACTCACTTTCGATATTCTTCGAGACCGAAACCTCCACATTAGATTTTATCATGCTTCGAATGACTCGCTTATTATGGAAAAGCGTAACTTTACGCTCTGAATATTTTCATTTAGCAGCAATAATAACAACAACGACGAACTAACCACCGACAAACACATAAAAAAGGTAACCACATGAGGCAAAGTTCAGAGTGTAAATGCAAAGTTTATGCGATAATTGCGAGCCAAGCCAACCTGAGCCGAGCAGCTTGTTGTCAAGTTAATTTTCAGCTCAGAGATAGTGTACAAAGTTTACTCAAAAGTGGGTTAGGAAGAAGAAACAGCACAGGTAACTATGTTTTTTCAAATACGTACAAAACTGCAGGGCACTTAGAAAAATTATGCCGCAATTTAAAATTTGTCGAGGGCCCAGCGAAGCGTTAACAAAGTGATTACGAAAATGTCACAGAAAATGTACCCACGTGCTGCTCATATACAAAATATTATATACAAACTATATGTTATAGACGTTCGCGTACCGAATCAATTGGTTTAGCATATGTCGCAACTCTCTCAACCTGACAGAAAACAGAAAACTCTTCCACTTCGGGCCACCTGCAAAATGGAAACTCTCGTCAATATTTGCACTTTCTTCTGAGTTACATTCCCCAGATGAAGGTGGGGGATAAAAGGGCACGGCGGGGAAAACTTGACTATTTACGCATATTTATGTCTATATGTTGGCCATGTACAAACAAGAAGCCATCAGCTCCGACATCAGCATCAGCATCACCATCTCGTCCCAGCCCATCATCGTCATCATCATCGTCTTCTTTAGGCAGTCTGTCAATAGACTGGCAAACGTCAATTTTAGTTGGGTCACAAGAAATTGAAAATAGACAAATGGAGGCAGGTGGAGGGTAAAGAGAGAGTGGGGGGAGGGGCTAGAGGAAAAGCTGGCTAAATTAGAAAATCCGAGTACTCCCAAAAAAATATTCAAATTTCACATGAAATGGGAAAAAGCACTCGAGCAATTGGATGCAAATTATGAACTTATCGAAATGCAAACAGATTGGAAATTTGAAGACGAGTCTTCAAAGAATTTCTATGTAGTTTCCTCTTAGAATATGAGTTTTCTTTTAAGATATATGTATATGTATATCAAAAATTGAGAATACAATATTAAAGTGAAGCAGAAAAATCTGAGGATAACATTTGCACACAAAATTCTTATAAAATATGGTGCTTTTTCAATCATCTCTATGTTTGATTCGGCAAAATAATTATTATATTGATAAGAACAATGGGAATTAATTAAATATATGCCTTAGAAACTTAATTCCTTCGAATACAGTGCCATAAATAGCCCCAATCACCAGCTATATCCCATACTTTGCAATGGAATTTCTCAACAATATAAACCAAACTTGAGAGTCAAGCGATTGTTGTTGTTGTGACTAGATAAATAAGCTACAAATTTCACAATTTCCTATTGTTCGTATATGTTTAGGTGTCGAACAGTTGTCGGCTTGTTTAGTTTTTCAGCTCAAAACTCCCCACATGGGACTCGAGTTACCAATTATTTACACTGAGTTCTCTCGCTCTCCCTCGGTCCCAGTCTCATTTATTGTATAAACACAGACATTCGTTTCTTTAAAACTCTTTTCAAGCTGATTAGAGCTTCGCACAGGTGTTATGTACCCAGAAAGGTAGAAAGCCCAGCTGATGGGAGTGGCTTAGTGCTAAGTTGAAAATATTTTAACGTACTAAAAGCTTGCCTAAAACAGTTACATATACCGAAAAAAAATATCGTAGGGATAGATTATATTTTTTAACATTTTCCATGATGATATTTCTATCAGGAAAACAATATGGCACAGGCAATAAAAATTGTTTAAGCGAAAGCTGCATGGATTAAATATATTTTTTATGTATTTGTTGGGATTTTTTCGCCGATTTTAATATCGTTTTGTGGGCCTCCTTAGCGGACATTAAATGCAAAATCAAATAACTGCGCAATGTGATCGCCATAATAATCGTAACGATAAAAACAAATATCGTCCATCTGTATGGACAGACTGTACGGTCGGGTCATGTCTGGGCCATTAGCGATACGGGGGATGTGCAACAAATTGAAAGTAAATAACACTGAATGCCAATAAAAATCGTAAAAAATATTGCGTTATTGCAAAAAGGCTAACTGCACTCACCGGACAATATGGCAAATTAATTAGTTATATACAAAAATGGCGCTGTCCTAAAAAAAAAGAGTGAAATATCAACGCATGTGCTATGTGTGTGTTTGTGTGTGCGGCAAATAAAATTCAAATTATGCACAAGTGAATAATTGTGGCATTTTAATGGCAGCCCTTGTGCTAAAATAAATACAAATAAAATATTGGTTTTCGTTTTTAATATAGCCCAGGAGGCCAATAAACCAACAAATCCAAGTTTTAGCTAAATCGAAAAATACGATTCTCAACCCTTCGAAGGATTTTTTCCTCTCGCGTGTGGTTGGCGCCAGCTAGCGACCAATAAATAAAATGAAAAATCCAAATATCATGGAATGCAGCACCAATTCCTTAAACAACAATATCAACGGAAGCGGAAATGGAAATGCAACTGGAAATGGCGACCAGCGCCCACTGCTGACGAAGGTTCATGGAGGAGGAGGAGGATCTCCGCCGCCCATTAACAACAACAACAACAATGGCATCCTCGTCCGCTACAGCACCAAGCTCAGCTCCGGCAGCTCCTCCTCCGCAGACTCCTCGCCGCCACATCACCAGCAGCAGCACTCGCCACCGCCGCCCATGCACCATCAGTACCACCATACCGGCCACCACCAGCACCAACCGTCCGCGGGCATGTCCACAAACATGACCACAAATGGCCATCAGTTGTATCCGGCGATAACGGCAACGTATTGGCTGCCGCCACCGAATCCGGCGCCATATTTAGTTCCAGGTAATTAGTGTTACTTGCACGGCTAACCCCTCGGTACCGAGTACAGTGGGGTAGCAGTATGGGGGAAATCTGTAATTTGTGGGGGTTTATTTATTATCTATTTGGAGAAAGTCTTTAGTTAATTTGGGTTTACTTTTTAGGGGATGAAATCAATTTTGTAATATCGAGAAGAGAATATGATGCCTCTTCATAGTCCTTAAAATTGTTTTATAATAAAAAAAATAAATACAAGGGTATAAATATTATGACGGCACAGGTTTTGTTTGGTTTAATCCCTTATCTCTGGAAAATTATTATAAAATATATAAACCGATATTAGTACGACTAATTCCTTAGCATAAATTATAAAAAATGTAAAGTAAAACAAACACTTTTACTTTAAATACTGCTACATAAGGAACGACCAACACCTATAATATTCCAATACCCACATAATATTTTTCCTACCAATTTCTTTTAAGAATACCTTAAGCTAAAGAACATTTTACAACATATTATATATCACCATTATCCTATTAATCTTAATGATCTTTTATCAAATACTTCCCCTGCAACGTGTTGCTCTTAATGACCCTTCACTGTGGCATCTATTGTCTAAAACTCATTGCGTTTCTGCGCTTTGGCAGCGGAAGCGCGTTGCCTGCAAAAACGCTGCAAATTATATTTTCGTGTTTATTGTGAAGCTCGCGAGGATTACAAAGCCAGGCGGGTGGGCTAGGGGCGCCTGCAGAACACAGTGCAGCACAGCAATTTTCCGGAGAAAGCATGAGGGTGAAAAACGCGGGGAGTTTCATGTTTCGATGCAAGTTGCGTTCCTTGTTTTTTTGTGTTAATTTTTTTTTTTTTTTTTTTTTCGTCCCCCTTGTCCGCTTTTGTTGGATTGTCGTGTATTTTATTTCCTTTTCGCGCCAAGTGGCTAAATGTTAAACCAATGTGAGGGACCCAAAGGGAGTGTGTTGGGGCGGCGGGGGGATGTGTCGGGTGTTTGTGTAATTTCATTTGCAAACGCCACTTGCTGGGCGGCTAATTAAATTTTAGCTTTGTCAAGGGACTTTTGAACTCCCCCAAACAAAAGGGGATGCAAAATAAGAGGGAAGAAAGGACTGTGTGGAAACGGAAAACATTTGATAAATACAATTGGTTTTTCTACGTATCGTTTAGTTTTTACTTAGTTTCGGAAAGTTTTTGATGTTTGAATTAATATATATGCATATAAGTATATTAGCTGATGGTTAATTATAAATAAATAAGAGTACAAATTAATTTTCCTTTAAAGCATTTGAATATATTTGATTTGTACGTTTAATTTAATTATTTTGCAGAAAAATAACATGTTGATTAAAATTCAAGGTGAATAGCTCAACTGTTTTATCTAACCTGCAAATGATTTTTGAATATATTTCTCAGACTTCTAGATTCGAATTGTATCTCTTCTTTATAATACTGATTTTTATGTGTTTCTCTACTTCTCAAAAGCCAACAATTCAAGTTCGTTTTAAGGTTGCATAACTTCAACAGCTATGGTTTCGTGACTTGTTAATTAGCAAGCCCATGCCAAAGATTTAATCAACCAGTAACTGAAAAATTATATATATAAACAATTTAGAGTTGAGTCTTCGTCTCAATTTTTATATTTTTAGCTTCCATCTGCAGGCTGTATATAGTTTGGAATATTTTGCAAGATCTAACAATGACAATGATAGGGACTTGAATATATTTCTATTCCCTTCTCCTTCTTCATCCTGCGTTGTTTCCTGTGATGTTTCCTGTCTGGTCCTTTGAGATGTGCCAACTTCCTGGGTCACAAGAATTCCTGGGGTCTTTGGGGTTTTCGATTCTGTCGCTGGCAAGCAAAAGCTACGTGACATGTGGATAGTGGCTGTTGCAGTTGTTGCTACCACAGCGAAACGTGTTACATTTATGTAAACGCATTTGCACACGTTAAGATGGGGAATGCACTGGAAATAAATAAATAAAATAATAATAATAACTAAAAGAAACGAATTAAATATAATATAATCTTTTCTGAATTATAAATTAATTCATTTAATCCCACAGGAAAAAACTTACTTTTGTAATTGTGAAAAACTGAGTAGCATATCTGAAACATTTTCTGTCTGGGAAATAATTAAATAACAATAACTAGGACCATAAATGAATTATCATTTTAAAAAGGCAATAATAAACACTGTACTTATAAGGGAAAATAAATACTAACTAAAATATTGACTAGTTACTGGTAATAAATAATAAATCCAATGATTTAAACAAAGTGTTTCCTCTAGTGTTTGTGAAGAAAATACATTTATAATGCATTGCCGCAAATTCTGAAACCCACAACCTTATGTAACACACTCACACACATCTGTTACACTTCACTTTTGACTGACAGCCATTTTGGCTTACATGCCTCCCGCCTCCCCCTTATTCTGGGTACCCGTCCCTTTCCTCCTCCCCCCGTCACTTGATCTCGCCGTAAAATTATTATTTTCCGTTCGTCGCTCGCCTGCATCGAATTGCTTTCCAAATACATGCACTTTATTTATTTATAGTTATTTTTTACTCCACCGTTTGTTGGGTTTTGTTCTGTTTTATTTTATTTTTTTCGTCTCTTGCTAGTTGGTCTCCCTTTTAGCTGCTTATTTATCAACTGCTTTTTGGTCACCTTCGGAGTCGGGCGGTAGAGTTAAAGTAAACAATTCATTTCGCATATATCCCATAAATATGCAAGTCATGAGCCGTGTTAGACGGCAGTCAATTGACGGGCTAAAAAGGGGGCTCAATTTTTTGGGAGAAAGGGAAATACGGAGTATAGAACTCAAGCTGCAATTTCCCAAAAACACCGAGGTAACACGCTTTCTTACAGAAAGCTAATTGGAGGAATGAAAAAATAATGAAATATAAGAAAATAAAAATGAGAAATTAAATAAATATTTTGAGTTTTTGAAAGACAAATTTATACTGCATTGAATTATTTTCTTGAAGAACAATGATTATTCCTCTATAATATAAATACAATCCTTTACCCCTTTTTTCCCATGTGTAACTCCCTTAGCTCAAACAACTCAATTGGTTTGCCCAGCTAATATCTGACAAACTCATAGCCATTTGACAATTGGCCCAACCACGCCCAATTCCGTCACTACTCACTGCATCTTTTCCCGGGTAAACCCCAACTCCATTCTGAAAATCAAACATCGACAAGTGACCAAAAAGTTGAACAACAGACGAATTCGTTGAAACACCGCAGAATGAGCAGCAGCAGCAGCAACCATTTTGCATAGACAATGCCGAATGCGTTACAGTTCAATGGCAGCAATGGGGTTAAGAGGGGCCATCGAGGGGTTAAGCAGGCATAGAGGGGGCACCAAGGGGGGCTACTTCAATGGGTCCCCATGATCGACTGAGCGTCGTCCCATAAGAACCCAATGAAATTCTGTCGCGACAAATACACAACAATGCGGAATACGTAATCAATTGAATCGGATGTGTGTGCACAGTAAACAAAATTCTATAGCTCTTATAAAGAAAATATATAAATATTTAAACAAACTTGAAAGGGGAATAGAAAACTAATAAATAATAATTTAAAAATTAAAATATTCATTAATGGAATAATATTTGGTTTTACTAAAGAAGAATTTCTTAATTCTCTTCTAAAACTAATTATCTGAGTGTATGCAAAGCAATTGGGAAACAACTCAAACAGATACACTGGAAATCGGAGTTTCTCATCTGCATATATTTACATGAGTACCAAACCAATGCAAACTCTAAACAATTGGTAATCAAACTTTGTAGCTGGAAAATAGGAGCGATAGGAAGATTTGCCAGCAAATTTTCCATTTACTGCCTATTTATTGGAGCGATCGAGCGTAGCAGTATCTTTGAATAAGCATATTTAAGCACATTTAGAGTGCACAAGGCCTTTCCTTTTGCCCGGAGCAGAGGGCCTTCCTCTTAGGCAGTGAGATCCTGGCGTACATGAAAGATGAATTCCGCTTGAGGAATTTTGAGCTAATTAGGCCTGAGAGCCTAGAATGTGAGGGGAATTCCTTATAAGCCCAAATTGATAATATGTGGCGGAGAATTAAGTGGTGGCCAGGGCAGGCCGAATTACCAAGAATCAAAATTGTGGGGCTAAAACGCATAACTGGAAAATGGGTAAATTAAGCCGGAGATTCTGCAGAGCTAGAAACATAAATAATATATTTTAATTCTTTACAGAGTGTCAAATTTGTTTAAGGAATATAGGTATTCTCATGCAGAAGCATAAGATGTTTGCACAATTATAGGCAATGTTTCAATAAACTAACCATTCTTTATCTTAAACGAATTCATATTCCCAATAAACTATCTACAAACTCATAATTTCCATACCCAATAGCATTATTATCTCAGCATTAAGCTGAAAAGCTGCCTATTACAAACACTCCCTCACTCTAATCATCACCAAAGTAATCACCTTAGCTCCACCTGCTCTTCGCCAACTATTCCCAACTGATTATTATGCAAAGCGCATTTTGAGGCAAGTTAAAAAAATATGAAAAACAAAAATTACTTCAAAGGTACATTCGTGGGACAAGTTGAGGTATTTTATGTGCGCGGAGCTGAAGATTTGAGAAACTTGTTGGAGAACGAAGCCCCTCCAGAGAGGCTGACTGCCTGACTGACTGACTGACTGGCAATCAAAATTACCTTTGACGTGACATCTCGCAGCCGCAAATATGCAGAGACACCTTGGGGGTGTTCAGGGAGCGCAGAGTATCTGCGAGATTAAATGTGCAGCAAGGCATGCGAGATAAAGTGACATAAGATACGACGTCAAAATGTATCTTACGAGCACCCGAACGCCCCCTCCCAAACAATAACCACGAAAACAGAAACGTTTATTGTCTCCGGAGCACGTGCGTCATAGAACCAGTTTGCCGGAGACCGAGAGCAGACCTGCAAATAATGGGAGAGCAACACAAAAAAAAACGTAATTTCAGTTTGAATTTTGAATTCAAGACTTAAATTAATCATCCAGGTGTAGATGCAGCCAGACCAGCTCAACCTGTCAGTTGTATCTATCTCAGGTCGTTCCAAATTGAAATTTCAAGAATGCAGCGCAAGAAACTATTAAATGTCCTAATAAAAAAAGGAAAGATCAGCTATAGGTCAATAATACATTTGTCAGATAAAATAAATATTAAATACATTCATTCTCATTATATAAAATCAATGAAAAATATACTATACAAATTTCCATCTCAGTTGTTTCTGTGTACAACATTTTCCTCTAGCATTTAGCTGGCATTTTAATTCTTGATTATGTTGTCAATTAGTAAGCTAAAATAAAATTCAGAACTAGCAGAGGAAAATCCAAGGCAGACGTACATTTGGCTGATTGATATTGCTCAAGTGGTTTTTCATTAAGTCATTTCCATGTTCCACTCGAGACTGCAACCTCTTTGTAGTTCAATTTCAACAATCTCCAAGTGGATGATTCGCTTGCCAAGAACTGAAGAAAGATGTTGATACTGGCATAAAAAAATTATATAGAAGCAATAGGAAAATATTAGAAAAAATATGTTTATGGACTGAGGGGAATAGTACTCGCCCTTACGCCTTGCACTTTTAGCTTTGCTCGATCTCCGCTTTCCCCGCCTGCGAGAAGAATTTTCCATCTTCAGGGCAAGTTGCCAGTGAAGCACTTGAGAACATCGGCAATGGAAAGGGGGAAAAATGGGATGGAAAACATTAGAATAGGAATAGCCGCTGGCAGCGGTAATTGAAAGAGGAGCACAAAGGCAGCTAGAAGCGGTCATCGAATGACTAAAAAATAAAAAAAGAAACAGAATTAAAACAAAAAATGGTTCTATTTATAAACAACAATATTTTAGATACCCTTGATGCATGTGAGAAATTAAATTACAAGGGATAAATACTTGAATATTTAAATCTTGTTTTACGGATAATTTATAAAAGCTTTTGTTTAAAAATAAAATTTTATATTATTTAATCTATTTAACTATATATATATTATTTATATATATATATATATATATTATATTATTTAATTTATTAACTATAGCCTATCGTAAAACATTTTTCAATGTCTTGTAAAGTCTTCCAAAAAATCCTTAAGTATTTTTTATTTTTTCGATATTTTAAAATATCAAAGTACCCATGTAAAAATCCTATAAAATAGAGCAAAAGACACGATATATAGCTCATATAGCACACAAATGAACCTTTCAAGCGGATGGCAAAAATGAGCATCTCCCTTCGCCCAATAATTCCCAACCCTAGCGTTCCTCCCCTCTTTGGCTGCTGGCAGTTTGCCTATTGCAAGCCCTTCATCTTTCGGGGGATCCCCCGTTATACGCTTTTCCCCCCTTTTTCGTCAACGCTGCAGCGGAAATTGTGGCGCTCGCGGGCCGGAAGTGTTGGCAACGTAATCGAAACGTGCCCAGGGATCCTCCATCTCCTGCTCCTAGTCCTGTCAACGAAGTCATTGGTCAGCAGGGGCTATGGGGCAGGGAATCCCTGGGAGATTGGCCTCGGTTGGAATTGGTTCGGGGGCTGGGGAAAGGACGAATATAATTATTTTGTTCATTTGTCGCAGTGGTTGGCAAAGCGAATGGCATTAGCTTTTATGACGGTTAATTGTATTCTCGGCCTGGGAAAACATAGAGCGGAGAGAAGATTATATTTGTAATGGTAGTATTTTTTAGTAAAAAATTTAAATATTCAAAAGTTACCAAGGGAATATACTATTGCAAGATTTTAAAAACAAATCAAAATATTAAATACTTCTCATTATTTCACATCAACCCCCCCAACTATTTCCAGCTGCTAAAGTTCATTTTCTTGTTAAAAAATTAATTACATGCACATAATTATTCTTGGCAAAGCGTCACTATGTTGCCTCTGCTGTGGCAAATAAAAGGAAAAAGTTTAGTTGAAAATTCCATTTTAATTTCCGCTTCCGCATCGCCATTTTCCGCTTGTCAATTATTGCGAAATTATGCAAATATGTAGCGCGCGGCAGAGCCCCAAAGAGCGAGAAAGAAATGTCGAAAATTTGTGCACATTAAATGCGTCGCCCACAGAGGTTTTCCTTTTGCTACTCTTTTCCAGGGAAGGGCAGGGCCGGGCAGGGAGCATAATTGAATTAAAACATAAAAATTTTCCTGCAGTCGGGCCATAAACTCTGACGTCCTCCGAAGTACATGTATGTAATTCCCATTTTAGTGCATTTTGATAGCCGGGCAATGAGCATCATAATTTCACCAGTTTACAACAATTTTTTTACTGCACTTTTTTTTTACTCGATTGCCGGGGCTTTAAATTAATTATGAGAGCTCTCTCCGCTCTTCGTCCGAAAGTGTGCTATGGAAATATGCGCCTTCTACGGCACACATGAATTTTCTGCAATAAATATTTATGCAGCTGAGACTGCGAGCTGGAAGCGCCCAAACTACTTAACAACACAAACAGATACAAATATGTGAAAAGTTGCCTCCAACCCGTGAAGCACTTCAAATTGCTGCCGTGATGTTGCAGCCTGTGTTGCTGCTGTTGCTGTTGCACATGTGTGCCTGGCATTTTCATTTATCAGGCCTGTGTGCTCTCAGCGCTTAATCTGCACAGTACATACAGAGTAACAACAACGGGAGAAGCCAGCATATCAGTTGAAAAAACAAAAATAATTCAACTTGATTGCTTAATATACATATTAAATTTTCCTTTATAAAAGCTGTTTTATTTATAAATAAAATACAAGAAAATATTTTATTACCATTTTGTACAGTGTAGCCTAGAAGACTTTTCCCTGGCTTTCCATTGTAATATGCCCAGCGTTATTTGAGTGTTTATGTTATAATTGAAAATGTTAACGGTTGCGGAAGATGGCAGATGCAGTAGTGGCAGCATATCCTGCAGGCCTAGTCCATCACGTATCCTCTTCCCCATTCGCTGTCAATGTTTTGTGCAAAATTTTAATTGAAACCTGATAGACATAAGACGTCGACGAGCCGAGTTGCTGCCTAAGTAGCTTAAAATGTGATTAGTTTCTGCCTGAGACAAGAGCTCTGCTTATACATAATGTACCTTAATTAATTCAAGATTTATTTCAAGCTTGGCGATAAGACCTGGCTCCTCTACCTGTGACTTAGCAACTTAAATTAATAACAAAACTGCCCAAGGAGAATTAAACTTAAAATGCGTCAGATCAAATATAACAATAATAATTCCAAATTCTGACAGTGTTTGGTATTTATTAAAGGGGGCGGCATAGCCATTAGCTAACTTGTTCACATCTGCCTTTACATATGTATTACTTTACAGCTTCTCTGTAGCCCCTGGCCACACATTGAATAATGTTCTCGTCCTCCAATTGGAATGCCCCTTCCAAAATGTGAATCCCGAATCCGAATCCGAGTGCGATATGAATGTGTGTGTCGTTTTGTATAAATCTGGCTGGCATGTTTAACATTTATCCTTCTGCGCTCCTGCTCGTCCTCGTTTTAATGCTCTTCGCATTAGTAGCAAGCTCCACTCCATCCGATATACAACGAGTATGTATGCAAATCTCAGCTGACAATCCTCGGGCGGAATTTTCCCCCAAACTTTCGATGTGGCAAAGTTTTATGCGCTTCATTCGTTTGCATGGTTTCAATTGTTCTGCTTAATGCGTTTGACTTTTGTTTGCGGCTTACTCTAGACGTATATATGGAAAATATGGAGAGGCTTGGCTATGGGGAAAGTTATGTAGTTCTTAACGCAGAAGGAAACATTTAAATAAATTCTAAGAGCTATGATTTCAGTATAAAATTATGTTATTCAAAGAGAGATGTTCATTAAGCCTAGTGATTGAAAAAATATGATCAACGAGGGAAATATACAGTTGAAAGTAATAAATAAGTAGGACTGAATATAATTATATATATTTATGTATATATATTTAAAAATAACCAATGTGCAAAAATCAAAATTAAACGTTAGAAAAGAAAGTCTATACATTCATTTTGCATTCTCATGTTTAGTTTTCTCACAAATTAGTGGATTCGGGTATTCCAGACAATAAATCACTCTTAACAAACCCATCGAACCAGTCTGTTTTGATTCTAAATAATAATTAGATTCACAAATAAATATTATATTAGAATTTCAATGTTCAAACTATTTAAGAAGAGTATCCAAACACCTGGAAAACCACAATTGACTTAACCATTCTCTTGGCACGCTTAAGTGCATATCATTTTGTGGTGCATATATAAATACATATATCTTGGATTGCTGGCAGCTTAGCTTGTAAACATTCATTCGCACTAGGCGCTTAATTTGTTTATGCCAAACAAACACCACTGCGTAAATAATTAAGAGCTGCCGAAGGATTTTTGCGAGAGGCGAGCAATCAAATTGCTATGCAAATTGAATGCAATCTAATGCCTGGCTGACTGCACAGAAAAAGTCTCTAATAAGATAAGGAGGAAGCGTAATGGGTGTGTGTGGAAAAAGTAAATTATGCACATGACAAACTTTGCCCGGGAGCCGAAAATTTTTCGGGGGGTGGGGAGCGGCCAGAAACCAACTTGACACAAAAGTTGATGTCTCAAGTGTGAACTGAAATATATGAGGACATCCTGCGGGAAAGGGACATGGAGGAAAGTGCAGTTTCCGCTTTTGACTGTGCATATAAATCTTAAGACAGTTAACGACATCATATGGCAGAGTTGGCTCCCAAGGATGAACTTACAATGCATATGCCACAAGCGGAAGGACCTGCCCTCCAACTCCTACTCCTCCTTCTCCTCGTCCCCCGCCGATGATGCTGCTGAAAAATCCTTGGGCTGCGGTGGGCGTAACTTTCCTGCATAATTGTAAGGCGGAAGGCACGAAAGACGAAGGACGAAAACGAAAATGTTCGCCCAGCCAGTTGAGGAAACCAATTTGTGGTAATTGTCGTGAAATTGCAATTTCTGCAACTGTAATGGCCCAAAGGAATGACAGAGAGATGCACTGGGATGCTGGGATGCTGGGAGTCGGGAGTAGAGAACCATGGTGGCAGTGACTCCACTTAAATGAGATTCCATCCAGCCGAAAAAGGTGAAAATGATAAACTGCCTAGGGCCGAATTAATGCGGAGATTGCACAGGAATGACAGCCACTGCAAATGGGTCATAAGCCTTAATGAACCAGTGGGTTTTCGCCGTTAAAATCGGATTGAGGATATGTATTATTGCTGGAATCTTCAGAAAAATTTATAAAATTTATGAATGATATGGTTTACCTGTTTTTGTTAGTTAGACAAATGGTTCTATATGGTTATATATCACATCTGGCTTTAAAGAACGTCTAGCTAGTGACCTCCATAAAGATTCATGTTTAAATATCTCAAATACAGGTCACTTTTTTCTCTCCTTCGTCCCAGCAACCATTGCAAACCAATTTAACGCACATCACTTGCGAGAACAAAAGCGAATACTTGGGAGTTTTATACATTTTTGGTAGATTTTTTTTATGTTCACTGCCCTGGACTTTTCTCAACACGCTGCTTTTTATCAGCGCTGAAAAATCACGTGCGCATAAAACTTTCCAATCAGCGATGCCAAATACAAAAGAGGTCCTTAACAAGCTCCTCGAGTGGGCGAGAAAATAAGGGGAGACTCAGGTGCTTGCAATAAGTTTGAACCTCCTTTTGTGTCATAGCCCTTTTCCTTTTCCCGGGCCACTCGTTCGTATCTTCTCGCTGGCAAAGTTTCAACTTAAAATGGCAAATCCATACAATAAATATATAAAATGTTACTCCTTGTGTCGCACCTGAACTAACCTCAAATAAATTTTCCACATGTGCCGGACCGAGAGAGAGAGAGGGTGCATTACAAACAGACCTGGGACCTGAGTGCTGGGAAAGACCTATAACTTCCTGTGTATTTAGCACACAGAACTGCAAAAAACTAACCCCACACCTCACAGCTCCCACCAAAAAAAATAAAGGAAAAC
The DNA here is from genome assembly GCA_018904565.1 of Drosophila tsacasi. NCBI lineage: Eukaryota > Metazoa > Arthropoda > Insecta > Diptera > Drosophilidae > Drosophila > Drosophila tsacasi. The sequence continues at coordinate 55,754 of JAEIHY010002692.1, forward strand.
ACCTGAGATAAGACCCCCAAGCAGGCTGAGTGCGTTCTGAGTGCCTCGGTTTGGGGTCTCAGCCGGTGCCAACTCCAGGCGAAAGCAACAATTTCCAATCACTTCCCTTGCAGCGACACAATTTTCTATATTTATACTTTACGACACCCCTGCCCAAAGCGGTGAACCCTGGAGAGGGTTTGTTCTCAATTGGCATATGCTGGAGTTTAAGTACCCTAAAAATTAAACCTGTACATAATGAAAAAAAGTGTGAATTCTGCGAAGAAACAATATGTCGTTGTATCAAAATGTTATCTATATTTAAACCATTTTTTTACTTGTTTACAAATCTATATTTTGATTTGTATATTTTTTATAAAAATTTTCTGAAGTATTTTGTTTTGTCTCCAATTTAATTTCCCTGCCATTGTTCCCCTAAAGTTAGAGTATCAAGTAGTGGTTTGAAAGCACGCTTAGTTTGTTTTAAGGAGAATGCCTTGGAATCGCCCCCTTATGCGTATGTACATGTACATATGTACATATGTGTGTGGGTTTTGTCTCTGGAAAACTTTAAGGCAAGTTGTGGGGCAGTTAGAGAAATGTGGAAAGTGTTGCAGAATGAAAAGTTGCTCCTTCTTATGGCTGCAGTTTCAGTTCTTGTTGCATTGATTCGATTTGTTGCGATTGCGTTTTTAGTCTTTTGCATGTGCGCTCCCCCAAAAAGTTTCACATGGGGAGCGACCGAGATAAAGCATAACAATTGCCGTGCACCAGAACTTTTCCCTTACAAATGTTCTCGTTTCGATATGAGGGGGAGAGAATCCCATATACATATATTCGAAGGGCGATTTATTGTGTCATTTTAAAGTTGGATTTTCCTTTACAGGACCCAGCTGCTTACAAAGTTGTCCCCTGATTAATTGCAATTCCCTCGCTCGGATATGAGGAGTCAAAAAATCAGAAATAACCAAAAAATATCACTCATACGCCGGGTGTTCCGCAATTCGGGTTAAATACTCGCTGCTCGATCGTTAAACGGGGAAAGCCAGCACGCACCGTGGCAGCTCATTAACAAATTTAAGCGCCCAGCTATGAGTTCATAAAAGAAAATACCCCAAACATGTGTTTACCTGTTGTGGCTTTAAGTCAGGTCAGTGATGCTGCAGGTTCTGATAGATTTTATAAAAATTTAGAATTTCATATCTTAAATAGAGAATTTAGGATAGAAAGATAACCTACTAATTAAAGTAGCTTAAAGAAATGGAACTTCTGAAATATAAAATCTAACGGAAATTCAACGATAAACTAAATTTCCTTACTAGAAAAAATTATAAATTAGAAAAAATTTAATATTTAGCTAGAAAGCAGCTAAACTATTATTATAGTGTCACCTTCTGCCAACCATAAGCTTTAAAGCTGTTAAGCCGCACACATATGTACCCATATACTCGGTTTTTTAATGCCATTTTTATGGCGACCATTTCGTTTGCAGCTTTCGCCAGTCACTCAGTCAGTCAGACAGTCAGTCATTCGGTCCGTTAGTCAATCAGTCAGCAGCCTCAGTTGGGGCAACATTTTTACGGCCCTGAATGAAGTACCGCACCGACCATAATAATAGTTCCTGCCTGCATTGGCAACTCATTAAGTTGGTGCCTTTAAGGCCCGCGCTTTTGCAGTTGCAGGACCTCTTGACCCGGCTCTTCACATTCCCCACAATTGTTATTTATGTTAATTTTACCACTCTACGTCGGCCCCCCTGTCGTATACGTATTTATTTTATGTTTATTTCCGCAAGCATTCACTGAAAACATTCCACTCATTTCGCATTTTCCGCTGATGTATTTGCAGAGCGGAAACTCTTCGTCGGCATGCTGAACAAAAAGTATACCGAGGCCGATGTGCGGCAACTCTTCACCGGCCATGGAACCATCGAGGAGTGCACCGTGCTCCGGGATCAAGCAGGCCAGAGCAAGGGCTGCGCCTTCGTCACATTCGCCACCAAACAGAACGCCATTGGGGCGATCAAGGTGAGTTTTATGTTTGCTTTATTAAAAATTTTAGAAAATATATTTAAATATTTAATATTAGAGAGTGGAAAAATATGGATAATATTAGCAATAAAATCTATGCAAAGAAGTTATCTATTTGGATTATCAAACCAAAAAGGAATAAGTTATCCAACATATATTGGGTTTCCCACCACTGAATACCTGGTTTTCGTAGCCAAAAAAAAAATTGCAAACGCATCGAAGGCTCAAAGTTGATGGAAAACCCTCTACCATGACATAAAAATCCCTGCACTTGTGTAAAAAAATTCCAAGAAAGATCAAAAGAATGCGATCAGCTTAAATTCCGATTATCTGCTTTAAGCGCATCATTGTCTTTGCTCCTGCAGCGAGTTTGTGTGGGAAAAACTGTCGCCATGATTAATTGCTGTGGCGGCAAGAGTCGCGAATATAAAACACGTCTCTTTCGCACACACAAGCAGAGGCACCCTCACGGGCACAGCTTCATTCCACAATGACAGCGACGGGGACAGCAACAACAACAAAAACCGCATGCAACTGCAAACAGGAAGCAGAAACGCAAGCAAGACGCCGCCTCTGGCAGCGGAAGAAGTCAACGGTAATCCTGGCAACCAAGTAACCCCACAGGATCCTGCATTTCCCATGCCATCTCTTTCACTTTAAAGCAAACATCCAGCACACACACGCACACACTGCCAGCCAACACTAATGCAAGTTTTGTGCCGGAAACAGGCAAAATTACAAACTTCCGACAGCCAAACACAAACACATACACACACACACACACCCACATGGAGCGTCCGAATATGCCGTCTCTGTTCTGTGTATATTGCACATAATTTGTCGCCTTTTGCAAGATGAATGTTGTTGTGGGCGGACGGCCATTGCAAAGCCATGCATGCACACTGTCGCATACCAAAATACACAGATACTGGGAAAGCTCTACGGGAAGGCCGGGATGCGATGTAATCTAAGGATGCTGCCTTATAGTCCAGGAAATGTGCCTCATATAGGTTGCATGCCGAAATATATTTATTTCATCTTCAAAGGTTGAGCTTGCTATAAAAGCTATACAGAAAAGAGAAGACCTTCTCTATACTTAAATTGCTTTAAAAATATTTAAAGAAGGTTAAACGAATTTTATTCAAGGATCATTACTCACATGTTATCACTGTAATCTAAGTGTGAGGACGAGCGATTTTAATGCATTTGAAGTCAAATTACGGGATTCTAGGCACGCACAAGCCGGCAATGGGTGTGGGCCTGGGTTAAGGGGTCCAAGGATCCCAAGGATCCAGGCACTGGAGATGTGTTAAGGCCAAGAAGAGGCAAATGATTTGGATCGAGGCGACTGAAGCGAGAGATGCAAAGTCATTGCAGTCTATTGACGCCTGAAAGTATGCAGCGCCATCAAATGCAATCCAGGACGAAGAAAAACCCAACCCTAGGATGGCCCAGGCTAAACCCAAGCCAAGCTCGTGAAGCTGAAGCTGCTGGCAGAGTGCATTTAATATTAATGTGCCATGTTTATGGCCCAGCAATTTGTTCTCTGCCGCTCGCTACTCCTCCATTAAGTCTCTTTTTCTTTGAGAAAACCCAAATGAAAGCAAAGAAAAAAGTATGAGTAAGCGGACGAGGGGCGAAAAATGGGTGGCCAAATGATGATAGCATTTTTCAACGCATGCAGATTTTATTTTTCGCATTCGTCTCGCTAATTTGTCAAGTGGTTTGCGCTGAGTCCAGGCCAAGTTTGGAATGCGGTTGGGTTTCCAGTGCTCACTCTTGGCCAACGGGTCATTTAACCCTTCTTGCTTTTTGTGAGCTGAGTTGTAGAGACTGAGCTGTGAAAAATGACCGAGGATTAGTAGGGGGACTTTAAGGGTGTACTAAGTAAAAGCTGAAATAAATACAGAGAGTTTTCAAATAGAATGTGTTTAATAAAAACAAATATCTTATGTTTTAGTTTTTTAAAATACAAAGAATTTAAATCCTAAATCAAATTTTATATGAACTCAATTCAAGTCTATTTACTTTTCACAATTCTAGTGTCCCTGCCCACCTGCGCTCTTCTCCTTGAGCGATTCCTTGGCAAACTTCTAAACACAAACTCACTCGGCAAAGCTATTTAGGGGTCGAAAACAGTTTCGATAAGTTTTATGGCAGCCGCTCGACGGCTTACAGCATCAGAATAATGACGCGCACTTAAGCCGCATCCGCATCCGCATGTCCACCCATTTGACAAGCCCCTGCCTCCTCCCGGATAGTTTAACCCACACAGCCATTTGTCCGCTTAAGCGACTTAATTTACACCTTTCTGCTAAGCCCGAAAACAAACAAAATGGCGCAGGAATGGCATTTGGGGATGAGATGGGGCGAGAATCGAGGCGTCGCTGGCAACTCTGGCGGCTGCGGCGGCGGCGTCACGAAAACCAGGCCAAACATTTAGCAAAGGCATTTAGGCTGCGGTCTGATGAGGGGTATGTTTCGCGGCGTTCAACGGCGCGGTGGGGGAGAGGGTTGGCAAGCCACTTTACTTATTTTCCGGTTTATGTAGACTTTATCATTGAAACTCAGCCGGGACTATGGCTATGACTATGGCGACCTGGGCTCCGAAACTTCCGCTCAATTGTGGCGGCGCTGGCAACTCTGGCCTGCATCCTGCCACGCCCGCATGCCCCCTCCGTCCCTCGGGCCGCCTGTATCGTGGCAGCCACCAGAAGTGCTCTTTAATTACATTGACTATAATTCTTGCGGCTCTGGCGCGACTTTTATGGCCGGCGCATTGTTTTGCCCCCTCTCCGGCCATCGCGGCGACACTGCTGCTCTTGGCTACAAAGTAATTAGGGAAATTTCCGAGTTTTAAAACAGGTCGCCATGGTTACACAGCCCAAAGCCCAAAGACAGTTTTCCGAGCCATGGCGGGATGGAATTGCAACGTGTTGTTGGGAAGGGATGGCTCTAGAAAAATATTTAAGACGTGGGATGGATGTTTTACAAATTAAATGTATTACAATGTTCTCATTTCTGAGAAATGATAGCACTGCGTATGAGTAATATTGCTTGAGTAACTATTTAATAACCTAGCATCACGGTCACTCTAGCTTTCAGTTTTAGTATTAAATGTGATCGTAAAACTGCGATTAGAAAAATATTGAAGACTAAACTAAAAGACGCTGTAAATAATAATAAAAGGAATAAATTCGGACATAGGACTAAATATTTTCTACTTCTTGATTTACCCACTTAGTAGTGTTATAATTAAATATTAAACCCTCTAGCTAATGCTTCTATTAATCCCCTGATACTGTTTACTCTTTCAGGCTCTCCACCAAAGTCAGACCATGGAGGGCTGTTCGGCCCCTTTGGTCGTCAAGTTCGCGGACACGCAGAAGGAGAAGGACCAGAAGAAAATGCAGCAGCTTCATGCTTTCTGCGGCATAAATGCACTGACAGGACCCACGGCCAGCGGAGCTTCTGCTGCGGCTGCCACGCCCACCGCTAATGCGGCCACGGCCCTGATAGCCACCACACCCTCAGCGGCCCGCCCGAATCCATCGATGGCCGCCGCTTTGGCAGCAGTACCTCCAGTGCAGCAGGCAGGAGCACCGGCCCAAGCAGCTCTCGTTCAGGTGCCCTCATCCGCCGCCCTCAACGCATCCTTGGCGCCCAACCTGCTGGCCAGCAATCCGCATCAGGGAGCTGCCGCGGCGGCGGCAGCAGCTGCCGCTTACCTGGGAACAGATCCAGCGACGGCGGCTCAGTTCCAGCTGTACCAGCAGCTCCACGGATACGGACTGAGTCCGGCACACTACATGCCAGGTGAGTGTCTGACGCGAGATTAGAGTTAAAGTTAGGTTAATCCGATAGGTCAGATCCTCCCCAGATTACCCCAAAGAAAAAACCTTAGCTGAGATTATACAATATATGGATGAGACAGTGTTTCTTAAAGTGAAAGTTTATCATATTAAATGAGAAATTAATACTCTCTCATCCATATATTTAATGCTATAATCTACGATTTTAGTCACAGACACTGAACAAATCCACAACGTTGCATCTTCCACTCTATATAAACCTATATCTATATATCTACTATCCGTATTCTTCATACTACCTGTCTTTGTTTCCACACATTTGCTCGTTGTTTTCTCCGTGTGTTTTTACTCTCTGTTTATTCTTTTTTTTTTTAACGCCCACTTTTTATGTGTTTCTATTGCAAAAACAAAATATGTTCCCAAGAATAATTCATTTAATTTAATTTTTACGTACACCTAACTTTCTGGATGTTGTTTTCCCTTTCATCGCTCAGTGGATCGAAAGAATTATTTTAAATGTGTGTGTTCAGCATCGATTGAATATAGCTAAACTTATGTTGAAAACTGATTTTAAAAAATATTATATATATATATGTAAAAGTATAATGCAGGCTTTCTAAGTGTGTGTGTGGTTTGCCCATTACCAAAAATGTTTTTAAAATATGAGGTGTTTTTCTAAGCTTCATAGGTAATAATTATTCTACTTATTTCCTTATTTTAAACGACGACATGCATCCTTTTAATTTAGAGAGATTTCCTAATTAACCAAGAATGTATATGAAGTAAATTTAAGAACATGTACGAGTATATTCAGATTTTTGGTTGGTTTCAGGCACTCCTTTTTGGTCCCATAAGCTGCCATTTGTTTGACATTTAAATAAGTCAACAAGAATTAATCTAAAAGTAGAAAAAAATCCACTCCTCCTCCTCTTCTCTGCTAACTCCATTTATAACCGGCAGATTTGAGTTAGACGAAATGGGGAAAAAATAACGAAAGTGCGGGAAACGAAGCAAAGGAAAATCCTTCTTCCAGCAGCAACAACTGACAAATAATTAATTTCAATTTAAGCAACAAAATCTGCATAAATGCAGGCGCTGGGGGAGAGAGAGACAGAGGGAAAGCCGGAAAAGTTACGGGAAAGATGGGAGAACACCAGGCCCGGCAACTGGAGAGCCTGATGAATAAAACAAAAACATTGTAATAGGATTAAAAGGTGGACAACGACAATGACGGGATGACACGACGATGATGCTGCCACGAGGATGATGATGATGATGACAACAATGATGATGATAGCCCAGACGGTCTCTCAGATTTCTGGCCAACAGTCGCACACGTACAGGGCGTCGATGTAAACGTGTTGCATATGCAGCGCCGCTTCATTAGAATGACCGACGACGTGGCACGCCCCCTTCTGACCAGTCTCGCCGTAAACGTGGACATTTTGCGCATAACAAATCAAGCACAAGGGCTTGAACAAACAAAGGGCAGTGCGGGGGAGGTGGGGCCGAAATGAAATAAAAGGGGAATCACAGACAGCCGAATGTTGAGCGGCGCGTGATGTAATCGCACAAAGCGCAAAAAAATCCGGTACTGAAAGGGGAACTTTCTAGCTAGATGAGATACACTAACAAAATTAAAAAAGACCAAATTTTTTAGACATATCTTCTTTACTTTTCATAGAAATAAATAAATAGTTTCCCCATTTTCTATCTTAAATTCTTAAATATAAATTTACGAAAAAAAGAAAACCATACCTTATCCCATAGCAGACATATTCAATCAAGAAGCAGGGCATGCGGAAGGGATTCGTACTGAGGAAAAGTGACAAAAGCGGAGGCAATGCAATAAAAAGAAGGAGGAGGAGGTAGCCACCAATCCGACCTGACCCCAACGGCAGTTACTGTGAACGGACAGTGAGGGCAGCTCTTGGGCAGTTAGGGGAACTTAGAGCGACGACGTATGCCACTTGAATAACAAATGACGTTTTTAAATGCCAGATACAGGAGGGGCCCACAAAGGACTCGACGACTCCGAACTCTGATGGCCAGCAAATGTATGGAACGTGTCCTCTACGCTCCTTCGTTTCGTTTTTATGTTTTTTTTTTTCTACTTTTTTTTATATAAGTGCTGAATGAGACCGTTAAGTGGATGCGGCGGACCTGTAAACGTTGACTGATTTGACCAATTTGAGGATCGAGCATTGACAGAAAAACCTTATTTAATTATGGCTGGAAAACAGATTTCTCAGCACAAAGCTATTAAGGCAAGAGATAAAAGGAAAGCGCATTTCTGTCAAATAAAGAGTTACGGGAAATAAATAGAAAACTTAGTACCATTCTAAAATTAAATAAATAAAAAATATAATTTATACATTTCGTATAATCATACACATTTTATAGTGGCTTAAAAATCCCTCTAAAGGATAGTAAAATATTTAAAGCTCTAGGCCAAATTTTTACCCACTTATGAAAGACAGTGGAGGTGAGTCCGCAAAGGAATAACCACCAGCCAGGAACGTCTTTGTCTAGCATTTTCTCTTCTGTGCTTCTTTTGCCCATTTGCCGACTTGAAATTTTTATAAGTCCTGCCAAAGGCCCCAAGGGCAAAAGGCGCTATCAAAGGTGGCTGAAACGAAGGGCTCCACACACACACACACAGATAGAGTACATATAGCTTTGGCCCCAATAGCCGGGAGCTTGCCAGGTAAACAAATGCAATTCCAATGTGGCAACAGCCCAGCACCTGAAGTTGTCCGCAGGTGAGAACACTTAAAGTTTTATTATGCCCACAAAAAAAGGGGCCAGGGGGGAAAAGGAGGTTGGGGAAGGCAAAGGATATCAAAACTACACACACACACACATAGAATGCAGCTCATTCAAAGCGAGGAAGTAATTTGAGAAATATTCCTTAAATATGCTAGACAATGCCCGGCTCCTTATGTGAATGTCCCTGTTCATCTCTTTTTCCCTTTCTCTCAACTTCCTCTCTCCACCCTCCGACACACAGACACACACATGCACACACCTGCCTGTTCTCTCCCTCTCTTTCTGCCTCTCTGCGTGTGTGTGTTCACAGGATTCTTGTTTTGTGTAGAAAAAAATGCTTTCTATATTTTGCTAGCGCCGCCAAGTATGCAACATAAGAGCAGCCTACGAAAAGCATAACGGAAACCGGAAACCTAAGCGAGCGATTTGGTGTTTCCGACTTCCTTCCGCCAGCATTGTTTTTAGATTTATTGAATTATTTAATGCCATTGATTTACATAATTTGATATATATTTACTTTATGTCTAACTGCATTCGATTGAATTGAATTTTATGTCTCTGCGTTTATGTTTGTTTGATTTTTATTTATTTATGATTTTTTGGTAATATCCTGCATCCCCCCGTTGCGTTAAACTACATTTTTATTTATTTAATTGAATGCATTTTATGTTTTTATTATTTTTTATTTAAGGTTTTATTATGTATTCCTATACATTTCTGTTTATTATGTTATTTGTATCCATTTATTTTTTGATTACGATTCTTTACGTTTTAATTTTAATATAACATTTTTAACAAGATATTTTAAAGATTTTTAATTTCAATACAATATTTTTTTTTATAATTTCATTACTATGATTTAAAAAAAAAAAATTCGTTTTAAATTAAAATATTCAGTCAGTCTATTTATTTAATTTCCCATAGTTTAATTACTTGTATTTTTATTTCATTTTATGTTACCCGTTTTCATTTTGTTTTTGTTTTTTTCCCTCTTCCCCCATTTCCTTTATTTTTCCTCCTTTTTATTATGTTTTTATTTGTATGTTTACATATTTACATAAAATTGATCGAATCGAAACCCAAACCGAAACAAAAAACGAAAAATGTTAAATTGAAATTACTTTTCTTATAATTTTTTGTAAATGTAAATAATCCAATTGGGTGTGTGTTTTCTTCTATGTTTTTTTATATATATAAATATTCGTTGAACATTATTTGGTATGTCTATGATTGACTCTGTGGTCATGTACAATCAATCAATCAACTCAACCAACTCAAAACCTTAAACCATAAAACCAACCAACTCAAAACTGTACAAAACAAAACCAAAAACAAAAAAAATAACTATGGAACTCAGGACTAAATTTCCACCACCCATCGGATAACAGTGCCCACCACAGCCAGCACCCACAGTCACAGCCACAGCCTCAGTCACACCCATCAGGTGGCGCCGCCGGGAGCGCCGCATCCGCAGCAGCCGCATCTCTATCGGCTGCCGTCGCAGCAGCAGCAGCAGCAGCACCTCTCCCACTTGGCGGCGGCGGCGGCGGCCCATCACCATCCGCACCACCCACAGGCAGCAGCGGCGGCGGCGGCGGCAGCAGCAGCGGCAGCGGCATCGGGATCCCTGCCGCCGGGCATGCTCCTGGCACTGGACTGCTCGCCGCTCCATCCCTGTCTATGCAGAATCTGGTAGCCCTGCTAGCCACACCCACCGCCCACGCCCATGCCCATGCCCACGCCCACGCCCACCATCCGCTGACCATCGCCCACCACAGCCAGAGTAGCCAGAACAGCAGCGGGACTAACAGTCTGCACCACCAGCGCCTGGCCTACGCCGCCGCCCAACAACAGCAACAGCAGCCACCCCCATCGGCGGCGGCTTTCAACATGTCGCAGCTGATGGCCACGCCCACCCAGCAGGTGGGCGGAGGTCAAACGCTGACCCTGAACGCGCTGTGTAAGTAGATCACTAAGTCATAATTAACGCTCAAACAATGCAGGAATGTCACTATTTGAGAGTACTTGACCCTATTTAGGTAATCCAAAAACGTTAAAAAAAATATCTTTAATCTTGATATTATTTTAAATTTATAGACATCTTTTAATAAAGTTGAAGAACATTTTTTTACAATTTTAATTAAACGCCATTAGCCCAAGGTTTGACTTTCCTGCTCAAAATTCCACAACATTTTTTAAACAAAGACTTTTTCTGCTTAATATATATTTTATCTTTCAAGAATATTTAATTACAAAATCCTTATTGTTATTTAAAAATTCACATTCTACAAATTTATATATAAAATTCGTTTTTAAAATTAAAAATATATCCATTTATCAAAAATATCGAAATAATAGTATTCCCTTGACTATTACCATAATTACCTTTATATTCTGTTCATTGAGTGTATCAATATGTATGTTTCGGGTACAGGTGGTTGTGTTTTTGTGTATTTTGTAAATGTTTGTATGTGTTCTTTTGTTTTGTAATGTAATCAAGCAGAGTTTTACCTCTGGCACTTAATCACACTAACTCTAAACAAAATAAGCTCAGATAATATAGCCTCCACGCAGCCTGCATGAGCCTTTATCAGCGCCCAGTCGTGTCCTATTCCTAAATAACTAACAATGATTAAAATATAAAATACAACAATATCCAGAATTCCTAAATAAGTGTATATTTCATATTTCCAAAATCCCTATGCAGCTTAAACAAATACAGAAATTTACATTTACATTATTGCAAACTCCCGAACATAAATATAAAAACTAATATAAAAATATTCTGAAAATGTCAAAGCTCAATAGTTAATTAAATTCGTCTGTATATTTACATCGTGTTGGAGAATCCCTGTCTGCTATTCCAACTTCAATTTCTGTCTGAACGTTTCTAATTTCAAATATTTTTTGCCCTTTTATGTTTGCATTTTTACAGTTTGCCCATCTTTGTCAATAAAAATAAAATGAGTTTTCCCAAAAACCAACGCAAAAGCTGAATTTATTATAAAAAGAGCTATATTGAAAGGCAGTGTATACGGAAAGGAATGCAATCTATGACAAAAGGAAATAAACGGCAGTCCAAACAACACGTTCTTGATTGCATTTGAAAAAAATTGAGTTTTTAATAAAACAAAATAGAAGCCAAAAAAATATATTGCCACAGCATTCCGCAGATTCAAGCTCAGATTGGTTGGCATAGGCCAGGGATTAATATATACATGAAAGGAAATTGCGTACCTTAAATGTCTAGATATAGGAAGTGCGGAAAGCAGGAATTAAAAAACAAAAAAAAAATTAAAGGAAGAGACTTTTTAGGAGTTTAATAAGCAGTTTTGATTTTATATTAAAGCGATTACAATATATTTAAAGTTAGTACCGGTATACCAATAAAAAGGCAAGGCAACTTAACATTTAATTCAAATAAAATACGAAAAGTTTGGGCAATAAATATCAAAACATTGTCCACATTCAGAATTCCAATTAGCTTTTCAATTAGAAACTTTTATGGATTCCACAAAACATTAAATTAATTTCCTTCTAAAACTTACATGTCCGCCAAAATGTTGGCATAAAAAATGCACCCAACAAATTGGCAAATGCAATAAAAAAATGCTTATATAAAGCAGTCAACGAAAACAAAAGGAAAACTAAAGGAAAGTAATAAATTTATAGTAGATTATGAAAAAAGCAAAGCAGCACCAGCGGGGGAACCGAAAATGTTTGCTGGCTCAATTAAAAAACAGGCGCCATGCGGAGAGGCCAAACAACAAAGGCTAACCTTTTTTCCCCCAGGATACAGAAGCAAAATAAAAGAGAGTACAAAATTTAATAATGAAAGGACGAGGGCCACAAAAAAGACAAGATAAAAGAAGGCATAAAACGGTTCAACGCAAAGTGTGAAAAAAGGATGGCTAAAAATCATAATAAATAAAGGGCAGAAATCTCATATGCGTTAACTCAACTTGGGTTCGTTTATTGTTCAGATATGGTTCTTGTTTATGGTTGATTCTATTTTTCTCTGTATCCTGTCGTCCTGTATGTACCACTGTGTGTGTGTTTGTCCTGTTTCTGAGTGTGTGTATGTGAGTTTTGGGTAATTTGTTTCTTTCGAAACCAACGAATACAAAATTTAGTATAGTAGTAGAGCATTTTTTAATTGAATTTAATATTTTTTGTACGAATATTACTGATGAGTTTGTCTGTAACTTTTAGGGCCCCCAAGTGCCGCCGACCCCTATACCCCCTCCCTGAGTGGACTGAGAAATGGAGCAGCCGCCGCCTATGGAGCCGCTCAGCCCTTGACTACCAGCGCCCTTCAAGCGGCAGCAGCGGGCGTGGTTGGCAAACAAATCGAGGGTGAGTTTTCGAGCGAAAATTACTTAATTATGTTTTTCTAATAATTTCATATTTTACCCCAACAGGTCCAGATGGCAGCAACCTCTTCATTTATCACCTACCTCAGGAGTTCATTGACACGGATCTCGCGTCGACATTTCTGCCCTTCGGCAATGTCCTGTCGGCCAAGGTGTTCATCGACAAGCAGACCAACCTGTCCAAGTGCTTCGGCTTCGTCTCCTACGACAATCCGCACTCGGCCAACGCGGCCATCCAGGCGATGCACGGCTTTCAGATCGGCACCAAGCGTCTGAAGGTCCAACTGAAACGTTCCAAGGATGCGGCCAAGCCGTACTAGCTTCTACCTAGCTGCTAAGGTGGCCCAAAAGGGGCGTGGCGTGGCCAGGGCCCAGCACACAGTCACAACTAATTCACAACAGACAATGGATGAAACTAGCTTAAACAATTGTGCCTTTTTTAGCAGCAATGTTCTGAAACCAAAGGACCAATTACAAAAACGTATCTGATAAGTGAATAGAAACCTAAAACAAATAGAAAACAAGAAGGCTTACAACTAAAGTTCTCGAGTGCACAAAAATGAACCGCAAAATCAACCCTTAACCAAAGAAGTAGCTTAAAAGTTGCATCCTTGTTGTAATCACATTTGCTGAAACACAACCACCAAACATTTTTCATCAACTCCTAATCTAAACTAATCAACGTGGTCGGCAAACAACTCCTAAAAGTAAAAACTAAAAATACAAATTAAATCCAGAATTTTGAAGCTGCTCGAGTGCGGCGCCAAAGTATTTATCAAAGCCAAATAGTTAAGCAAGCAAATAAAAAGGGTAAACAAAAAAGGAACGCAACAAATGCAAACGAAAATAGAAATTTATATTTTGCACACACGAAACAATTTAGTGAATTAATATTTAGTTAAGTGATAAGCTAATAAATATAAATACAAACCAACAAAAAACATTCGAAATTCCGTTCGTAGTGCGAAACATTCAAAGGGTTAGCTAAAATAGACTTAAATAAATAAAAGATTTATTAAAACGGGTAGGAACACCAGCAAAGAACACCTAAGATGCGAAATATCGTAAAAATTAACTAGTAGTTTTAGCTAAATCAATACAATGCTGATTACAAATGTCACAAAAAATGTTAACTTCTGGAATGGCTTCTTCATCCTTACGTCATATCTATTTTATATAGTAATTAATAGTTTACAACTATATTCTACGCTAACTTAACAGCAATTTGATTTCAAAGCAAACCCACATTTTACAAACTTTGTACTTAATTTGCACTTGATGTCATGGAATGGAATAAAAGTCAAACAAATTAAAATGTAAACAATTTAGTGTGTATTTTAAAATAACATTTTATTTAGCGGTCTGTAAGAAATTGAAGACAATGAATCGGTTTCACATATTTACAAATAAAATATTAAATATTTTAAAAATATATGAATACATATGTATTATTTCTTCTTCCGGCTTTATCTTTAAAAATCCAACGAATAGCATTTCTAAAGGTCTTTGTTTACCTGCCTTGAAGGACGACATCCATCTAAGACTGTTAAATCGCCTTAAAAAAAGTCACTCTCATCCTGCTGGCAGTCGGAGTCCTCCGCAGGAACCCCAGAATTCGCTCGTTGAGAGGGATCTTATCACATTTATGCTATTGTACATGCATTCTTTATGCGCCAACTGACAACTCAACTGGCGCTGATAGCTGCAGACCAGAAGGAGGAGGCAAACGCTCCGAGGTGGGCCATCCAACAGGCACTGCCATAAATCAAAAGCATCCTGCACTGGCTGGCACTCCTCCTACCACGGCTCCTGCTGCTACTCGTTCTCCTCCTGCAACGAATCCGCTCCTGGGTTGCAATTCAAATGTTGGCGTTAACGCATGAAATATGCATATGCACGGCCGAATGTGCAGCTGTTGTCTGGATCTTGCTTTTTTCCAGGTGCTACCATCGGCCAGTGTTGGCATCACTGGACGGGACAAATGCTAAATTTTTAAAGATTAAAATTAATGAATTAACATTCACTCCGATTCGAATCTCCACAAATACTGCTTCAAAATTAATACTCACTATTTTTCATTAAATTAAACACAATGCTTAAAGTTGTACTTATTTCTCTTATTTTTAACTTCTCTCAACATTTTGGCTACAAAAAAAGCCAAGTAGGCAACACTTGACTCTACCTCAGCCTGGGTCCAAGCAAACATTCTTTAAGCTTCAAGATACGTGTGCCTGTCGTTGGGGTCAGTTCACAACATTTTTCAGTCTGAAGCTGGAAATACTAATACATATTGTGTGCTTTGTATAGTAAAAAAAAACTTGAGAGTAAAAAAATCGAAAATCTACTGAAAATGTCGCAGAAGGGTCAAGGTGAGAAACCGCCGGGCGGGCCACCAGTGCCTCCTCCTCCGCGCCGCCAAAGGTCATCAGTACCTCCGGTCGCGGATTCGGGAGACGTGACTACGGTTGTCGTTCCCCATCCACCTAGGGTTGAAAGACACAGATTGGAATCTCCGACCACCACTAGTCGGGTAACTCGCCCCACCTCACCGTCAAGAAAAACTATTGCGCCAGGAACTCTTTTATCTGGAAAGAATGTGCCCGAATCGAGTCCTTCGTCACCCAGAAGGAAAAGTAGGCCAGATGATGGGACCAGCCAGATGACACACCGTTTAAAGGATGCTACGAAAGCTACAGCAACTAAGGCTGCACCACAAAGAGAAAATATTCGCGGAGATTTTGCTGATGTTCCTGCAAAAAGTAAGCCCGATTCTGGGCCATTATTATCGCCTGTGAGAACTTCTCGTCGATCATCATTATCACCAAACAAGACTTTTGATCTAGCGCCATCTGCAAAAGAAACTCTTCAAGATACTGGACCATCGACATCGGCCCAGGTACCCCACCCTAGCCATCGGGATTCACTTCCAATGTCCTCGGCCAAGCCGACCACCGATGTCAAGGCATCTCGTCGATCATCCTTATCTCCAGTGAAGTTAAATGCTCCTGTGGTATCTTCACAAACAACTCTACAATATACTGGACCAACAACAACAGACCCGGTAGTCCAATCTAGGGGTCATCGGGTTTCAGTTCCAATGTCCTCGGCCCAGACGACCACCAATAACAAGGCTTTCCATCAATCATCCCGATCACCAGTCAAGACTTCTGATCCTGTGGCATCTTTACATGCAACACCTCGAGATAGTGGACCATCGACAACTGCCCGCGCACCCCAATCTAGCCAACGGCCTTCGCTTCTTACGTCTGCGGCCCAGACGACCAACGATGTTAAAAGTGCTTCTCCCCCCCGGGTAGCAATTCAGGAGGCAAGACCATCCACATCCGCTGGAGGTATCAGAATGGCTGCTACCAGGGTCGACGAAGCAAAGCCGGGGCTTAAGCAACGGCTTTTTAAGAGAAAGACAAAGGAGTCCCCGTCAAAGGAGGCTCCGTCAAAGGCGTCCCCGACAAAGGAGGGGACTCAGGAGCCACCTCAGGAGCCACATCAGCAGGCACGACGATCATCGGTGGTTTCTACCCAGAACAAGGTCAAGACAACTCGCATCCTTTACAGCACCGAAGAGGAAGTGCGCGCCGCCCTCATCGAGTTCACCGTGTTTATTATATTCCTGATCCTAACATCGCTGGGTAAGTGGGATTATGTAATATAAGGTGTTTCAAGCTTGAAGAATATATGCTTATATTCCATACCGTAACTAAATTCTCATGTATTATATACCAGTAACTCTGTCGGTGCGCCACTCGTACATGTTCTACTTCAACGACACAATGAAGAAGCTCTTCACCTCCCGTGATCTGGTGATTGCTCCCTCAGTCACTGTTAACTTCGAAAAGCAAATCACCGTGCCGGATTGGTGGGACTATTTGGTCTACAACTTTCTGATAACACTACACGGCGACTTGACAGTGATGGATGGACGTTCTGGAGATAATACGACGAATACTGATCAGAGCAGTGCAGAACCTGGAAAAGAACCTGATGAACCTGCAGAAGAACCTACAGAAGAGCCTGCAGAAGAACTTTCAGAAGGACGTTCAATTAAAAAGCCTGTGCGGAGAAACTCCAGGGTTTCTTGGGATCCCGGCGAGGAACCAAAGACGGGCGCCAGGACGATCCGGAAGGTAAAACGCGAGCCGCCCCCATTTCATTGGGGATCGATGCCGGTACCAAAACCAGGATTGCATCACCGCAAAAGGACCAGCAGTTTTAGGCAAAATACAAGTAACCACCATTTGGAGGTAATCAATATCAAAATTTTAAAGTTTTTAGATGCAATCATCGTTGTTTTTTATAGGGACGTGTCTTTCTGTACGAAAACCTGCTCCTGGGTCCTCCACGACTCCGGCAAATCCGGGTGCGGAAGGAGAGCTGCTATGTGAACGACGCCTTCATCCGGTACTTTAACAGCTGCTATGCAGCCTACTCAAGGTCAGCCGAGGACAGGACAGTATTCCAGGGAATACCTTACCGGACCATGTCGACCCTGAACACTATGCCGATCTGGACAGTGCTGGCTTTCTATCGTACCGGGGGTTATGTGGTTGATTTGACCTACGGGAAAAATGAAAACCTGGGTATCATCACCGATTTGAAGAACAATCACTGGCTTGACCGGGGCTCTCGACTTTGTCTGGTGGAGTTTAATTTGTTCAACGATAATACGGATATTTTTCAGAGCATCAAGTGGGTTTCGGAGGATCAATAAGAGCTCTTCTTGATATTTCCAATAATTGCAGATTAATTGCGGAGATCCCGCCCACGGGCGGTGTCATTCCCCAGGCCCATATGCAGACGGTGAAGCAGCATTCCTTCTTCACGGACCGCAACATGGTTATGTCCGTAATCTATATATTCTGGTACATCATGGTCATATACTACACAATATACGAAGTAAATGAAATACGCAAGTCGGGCTGCAAAAATTACTTATTTTCCATAATGAACATGCTCGATTGTATTATTTTGCTGGTAAGGAGTTACACCTTTCCCGCGTATTATTATTTATTAATTATTTCCTGTTTTATCAAGCTGTGTTACCTAGCCTTGGTATACAACATTTGGCACACTTTGAAGATTAGCCGAGTCACCACCAAGGCCATGGAGGAGTTGACCTATCAAAGCTTGGACGTGCTCTGTTTCTGGAATATCATATATGTGGACATGATGGCCATTCTGGCCTTTCTGGTGTGGATTAAAATATTCAAGTTCATCAGTTTTAACAAGACCCTTGTACAGTTCACAACGACTCTCAAAAGGGTTTGTAGCATGATCGAAATGGTTTCCAAAAGTCATCTGTGTAATATGTGAATTTACAGTGCTCGAAAGACCTGGCTGGCTTTAGTCTTATGTTTGGCATAGTGTTTCTTGCCTATGCCCAGTTGGGCTTACTCTTATTTGGCACCAAGCACCCCGATTTTCGCAATTTCATTACATCAATATTGACCATGATTAGGATGATTCTAGGCGACTTTCAGTACAATCTCATTGAGCAGGCAAATCGAGTTTTGGGTCCCATATACTTCCTCACCTACATTCTGCTTGTGTTCTTCATTTTGTTGGTAAGTCTTACTAATCCTTACAGCCTTCTTCCTGAATTTATTAATGGTTTTCCTTCTGTAGAACATGTTCCTTGCTATTATAATGGAGACCTATAACACGGTGAAGAGTGAGATCACCCATGGAAGCAGTCAGTTGGGCTCGTATATCTATAAAAAAGCGCTATCATTAGTCTACTTCATCATTCACTGCGGCCGAAAGCGCAAAGCCAAAAAGCCAATTTTCGAGGAAGTTGAGGAAGAGGCCAAGGAGGAGCCCGAGGTGTTGCACAAGAACTTGACAGAAACCGAGTAATTCCACCGAAGATCCTTTTCCTTTTCGTTGACTAATAAAATATCTCCTGCAGGGCTCGTTACTTTCAGGAAATTCCCCCGGGAGAAAATAAGGAATTAGTTCGGTATGAATTCCTAATTATTAATTACACATTTTTTTAAATTTATATCACCCATTTAAGTTTAACTAATCGCGTGAGCCTGCTGGAGGAAATTCTAGAGAAATTAATCACCAATATGGATGACATTCTCAAGCGCGTTGAGAAGGAGAGAGAGCACAGAAAGAAATAAGACTCATTACTTAATTAATTTAAATATTTAAGTTAATATTATATAATTTGATTAACAAATAAATCATCAGAAATGTGCAAAGAATAAACTTAGCCATTCCAAACATGCTCATTGTGCCACGCCAACAATCAAATAAGCGAAAATTAATTAACTTCAACTCTGGCAACCGGAAACTAAAGTAAACCAACAAAACCGCCAGAACCGAGCGCTAATCTCTGCCAAATCCGTGTTTGCTTGGCACCCTTAACCCCCTAACGCCCCTGATTCCTGCTGTTGCCACTGCTGCTGCTGCTTAACCCACACAACGCGTCCTTTTCTCCGTTTGGCAACAAAGGCATAACGAAATTAAAAACACAAGCGGAAGCAACAACCGTGAACAAAGCGCCGACCCACGAATTAAACAATGTATTTAGTTATAACCGAGAAGCAGGGAAAACTACACTGGAACCAAAATGTATATAGATATACTGGCAATTAAATAAAATAAACCAAAAGGATGAGGAAATCCGATAAATAAATAAAATATAATAAAATTAAATCTAACAAAGAAAACTGATTTATGCCTTAAGTATTTATTTATTTGAACATATTTATATAAGAATCTAATAACATTTTCCATATTTAATAATATTTTACCTTATCCAGACAGGCAAATAGTTTGGAACAGCTTGTCCCCGACTTCTGTTCCGAAGTTCGGTATCCAGTTCAGAAAGCTGCATGCGATGGAAGATTATTTGAGGCGACTGCGCCTGCCTTGGACAGATCGCAGTACATGTCCTAGCCACCCACCATCAAACTCAAACAAAACCCATCCTCCACAAAAACCAATATTATACAAAATATAGTCCGTAAGTTCAGTACCTAAATTAGTAACCACCAAGTCGAGCGGTAGCCCTTATCACCTAATGTTCTTAATTAATAAGATGGCTTTTAGTTTATAACCAATTGTTAGCTTTTTATAAGTAAATTTTGTGTATATATAGGATATAGGATAATAGTTTTGGTTCGGACTTACCCGCTGAAGAGGACACTCAGTTACCTTTTATCGCCGCCACACCGCTGACGTGGCCGGGATTCATCGATGATTAAGTCCTTTTGAGTGCA
>JAEIHY010002710.1:0-15091 GCA_018904565.1 Drosophila tsacasi
GAAAACTAAGTCAATTGCAATGAAAATAATAAAATATGCTACTGATGGGAAGCATTTCTTCGGTTTCTTTCACATTTGTTTATAGATTTTACTGTATAAAAGTGCTTATAGCTTAAAGCTTCCTTCCTGTGAAATTTCATTGATAATTAAATCCTGTTTGAAGGCAATGCAGTTTGCACAATTCAACTTCCAACTGCTTTGTATTTCACAGCCCTAATTGAGTGAGTTATGGACGCGCAATATACATTAAATGAACTTTATCAATGAAAGTGCTGCTCAGTCGTAAAAAAGCCATCCATCAGGGACGTCTTTAAACGATTGCCATTGATGATGATGATGTGGAAAATCGAGGGGGTGGATTCATATACCATATATATAAGTATATATATATATATAAGTATATATACAACTCTTTGTGCTGGACTATATCTTGTTTACGATTCTGTCACGGTTGCTGCATTGCACAATTTTATGGCTAAACTTCCGGTAATCAAAGAGACGCAAACAGCTGCTGCTGCTGTGTTGTCTTTTGCATTTTCGCTTTTTCACTTTTCTTTTATTTGCATTTCCATTGCAATTTCTTGTTGCCA
The DNA here is from genome assembly GCA_018904565.1 of Drosophila tsacasi. Lineage (NCBI taxonomy): Eukaryota > Metazoa > Arthropoda > Insecta > Diptera > Drosophilidae > Drosophila > Drosophila tsacasi. The sequence goes on from JAEIHY010002710.1 coordinate 591, forward strand.
TTCCGAGGAATCACCTAGCATTGGGTGGTGCATTGGACCCCTTTCCGCAATGGCCTTGGTATCATCATAAACAATGGAGCTTCACATGGCATATTATCTAGATGTGCACCTTTATCTCTATATAGTATATATACATCTATATCCCAAGAAGATCGGGTGTAACTAGTAGCCAGCAAGCAAGGGGTTGACTCCCGGCAGAGTGAGAGTGCTGGCCAAGTGGCAAGTGGCGAGTGGCGACGGCGGCAGCGGCGACTCTGCACGGTAGCAAAGTCTTTTGATTTATGCCCAGCAATTAATTTTTTGCGCATTTTTGGTTGCCATGGGGAAGCTGGTGCTGGTGCCGGCGCTGGTTCTCCACTGCTGCCACTGATGTTGCTGCTGCTGCCACTGACGACACGGCCAGGGACACGGACACGGACATGGAACTATGTAAGAGGCGACAAAGCATCATGAGGGGCGGCGGTACACTGCCTCGAAAGCTAGAGGAAATCCAGGGAATAGATGCTATATATAAATATCATTTTAATGTCATGGAACTAAAGAATCTGGAATCTCTCTCGTCCAATCTCAAGATCGAATGCTAGAAACTTTAAAGAGCAGATTCTCTCTTAATTTTAAGTGTTTTCAAAGAGAAAATAATCTATGCTCTCTCAGAAATACAGCTATGTTAGCACGCAAGCTTTTTTAGAATACAAGCTCTTTAAGAATGAACGCTCTCTTAGAATGAAAGCCATTTCAGTACGCAAGTCTTCTCAAAATGCACTCTCTCGTTCGCTACTAAGTGGTGTCTTGCTTATATCTTTCATTGAAGAAAGTCAGCGAGAGAGAGAGAGTCGGAGAGCAAAAGAGATGAACGCATATAACATATGTGCGAAGATCGTCCTAAAAAGCAAGCAGTCTCAAGAGAGCAAAAACCAATCTCTCTCTAAAGTGAGAAATTATAGAAAAGCGTTTTTTTCACCTTCGTTTTTACCTTGTTTTTAAAGTGAACAAGCCCATAAGCTTACAAGCTAAGCTTTTTTTTAAATACATTTTAGATAAACAAATACTTTCTAAAATTTAAGCTAAAATCTTATTTGTTCTTTGACTTGAAAGACTAAGACGTTCTATCGGTTTATTTTTTAAACGCTCTTTAGGGACCTTTCACGAGCTCAGCTTTGTCCCCGTCAAATTAATAAACATTTTTTGTAAAATTATAGCTAAAATCTTAATTCTTCTTTGACCTAAAGAGGTTGTTAACTAAGACGTTCCTTTGGTTACGTTTCTATATAGTTTTTTTTAAACCTATTGGCGAAACGGCATTCAACCTGACTAGCTCTGTTTTTTATACTTTAAAAATACAGATATTTGTTTTATAAATAAACCTAAAATCCCACTTGGTTTTAGTACTTAAAGAATCTTTGAACCACGGTGCGGCTGAGCACGCAGCTCACATACACACACTTGGTGGCACTCGCACACACATAGTCGCCGCAAAAGGTGCGTTCACGCGTAGCAATGCAGGGATTCCCCCCTCGAATGTGCCCCGTTTGTCATTCCCCAGACAGAGCAGGAGTCCTCCTCCATGCTCCATGCTCCACTCTCCACTTGCCACCGTTTCTCCTCCTCGCCGCAGTTCCATTACGTTTCTCTTCTGAAGTTTTTGCGGCCAAAAATGGGCAACGTTTTGGAATTTTAGTTCCGCTTTGTTGCCGGCGTTTGCCACGTCCTGGCCCTGGCCTGCCTGCCTCCTGTTTTTGTGGTTGTTGTCAGGGCTAAGTGTTTGTTATGATTTATATTGGTTTTATTAAATGTTTCAACAACCTTTTGGCCAAAAATTATTTACTGCAGGCCTCCTCCTCTGCCGGCAAGCACGCATGAACGCATTCAGAACGATGGGGGCGTTTGTTGGGTAATGGCCAGACACACAGAGACACTCAGAGACACACAGGGAGTGTGTGTGAGCTCCAAGGGAGGTGACATTAAAGCCAGCGTGTGACAGGTGTCGTGGGCATGCAACAACGTGGCAAGTTTTGGTGCAGTTAATGAGCTTAGAGGCGGCTGCAGCAAGGGGCAGCAGCTGTTCCTTCGCCAAGTAGCATTCGCCTAATGCTAAAAGCTTCACTTAAAAGGGGAACATAAAAGAGGAAAAATGATACTAGAAGAAAAGGGTCTGTAGAGTCTGAAACCCCTCAAGGATATAACTTAACTATCAACATATCCTTCTTCAATGCAAACCCCCAACAGGAAGACAATTCTTGACCAGATTGCTTCTATTATCCTTAAAAAAAACGCAAAAGCTATCAAAGACTTTTCCAAAATGCTCTAAAATATCGTAATTTAATTGGAAAAACATTGATGCTTCCAGGTTAGAACACGGTAGCGCCCGGGTATTGAGTATCCGTCAATTGCAAGAGGACTCCGAAACTAAGGGCACTCCACTTCCTTCTCCCTCTGGCAACTTGTCACTGCAGCTTAGATGACAATGTTGACACAAACTACAGGAGCAGGTGAACCAAAAGAGGGAGACCCGAGCAACGACCAAGTGTCCTTGCGAGACGTTGCACGTTTTTGACGGCTTTATTCTTTGGCCAGAGTTGGTCGCCCCTCTTGGATTTTCGGTTAAAATGAGCACAAAGTGCTCGAAAGTCGTCAAGTCGCTCGCTGGAAGTCGGAGGGCGGCAAAGGGAGGGCCCTGCACTTGAATGACTTTTCATAACTTTATAAAACTTTCCACAACTGCACGACGTGGCAGTGGCGACAATGAAGAAGACGATGCCAACGCCGTTGCCTGACAATGGCCAAATGAGTGGCTGATGCAGTGAAAGAAATAAGTAAGAAATTAACTAAGTTATTAGTATTTGAAATAATGAATAACACGATGTTCTACAGCAGAAGCGGAGGGTCTGGAGAATGTAACTTAATTAGCAGTATTTAAGATAAAGAATTTAGAATTCTCTTCTCCAGCACTTAATGCAGAGCCTTAATGGGTTTCTTAATACAAAAAATAACAAAAATTGCCTTCAAAGAGATTAAGAACTGTCCTAAAATGACCCAAAGAAATAAGAAATAAATTAACTTAGTTATTAGTATTTAAAATAAAGAATAACAGGGAGTTCTACAGCAGAGGCAAAAGGTCTGTAGAGTCTAGAGATTTTGGAGATATAACTTATTTATCAGTATTTAAAATAAAGAATTTTGAATTCTCTACTCTAGCACTCAATGCAGATTCTAAATAGGTTCCTTAATATATAAAATAACAACGATTGCCTTTAAAGAGCTCAAAGACTGTCCTAAAATGACCTAAAATTTACGATTTTTGTAATTTTAATTACAGGAAAATTATGAAATATATTTTTTGTCCTAAAAATATAGAACATTGAGTTATTTCACTTTTTTCCACTAGGAAATACAAAAAACAAACCTATATTTCTTCTTTAAAGTTTACTAAGCCAAAACTTAGATGCCTTGGCAATGGGATTTGGTTGGGTATTGCTTTATTTTGTTTTTGTGAGGCTCCCAACTTGATTATCTAAGCCCAACCCTGTTTTTTTTTGTGAATAAAAATCAAAAAAGGGAAGTGTAGGATTTTAAAAGCTACAAATTATATTAAGAATTTAAATATAAAAAGAATCAAAACAATTTAAGGGAAGTTCAAGATTTTAAAGTTAAGAATAATATAACAAAATTGCATTTCATAAGAATTTTAAACTATAAAACAATAAAGTACTATTAATTCATGAACTCAAATTTTATTTCAGGTGCACCTAAGGGTAGGTTAAGGGGAGCCGAACGGGTCTGCAAAGTGGCGCTAAGACGGAGCAAAAGTGGGTGGAAAATGGGAACCCCCCTGAGCGGGGGTCACCTTTTCCTGCCTTGGCACGTTTCCGCTTCCGTTTAGTCTCCGTCGCTTACACTTGAGCATAATGAATATTTTGCCAAATTGAAATGTTGCCTCTTCTTCTAGTTGTTGTTGTTGTTCTTGGTGGTGGTGGTGGCCCCACTGTCCCCACTGTACTCAAAATACAACCCCCAACCCCCGCGGCCAGTCACTTTCACTTTACGACTGCCTTGGCGGCTGCATAAATATGAAAAATGTAAAATTTAATATGCAATTTACGTCACTGGAAAGTTGTTTTCCTCATGCTCCCGCCGCTGCTCATGCCGGCTGCTTCTTTGGGTCCTTTCAATTTGCATATTTCCCTACTCTCCGCCGCCGCCCGCCATGTTCTTCTTAATGTTTTACACTTTTGTTTAGAGAGTGGCCTTTCTTTACTTCCCTTACTGCCAATGTTTTTATGTCTCTGGTCATCGGGTATTGTCTGGGGAAATTTGGAGCGCGTCTGTGGCAAATGGGCGATGAATAAGTGAGACCGGTGGTTCCCCCAAGCAGCAGGAGGGGGAGTGAGCTCGTTGCTGGACGGAACGGACAATTGCATAATTGCCCAAGCGGAGATTTCAATAGAACTCAAGTCTAGGGTACCAAAAAATTGGAGACCAAATGGACTATCTTCTATATAAACTATAAATAAGCTATCGGGATTTGCAGGATAATAAATCGATAACAAGGTTTATATATCGAAAAATTAAGTTTTTGTTGCTTTAATATATCGAAATTATCAAATATTTTGCCACTATACAAGATAATGTATTATATAAAATTAGGTTAAAATATCAAATAAAGCATTTTAGCGGTTTTATCGAGTACTTTGCCCTTCTAAAGGATATTATATATAAAATATCGTGGTTTTCCAAGATAATGAATCGATTTTGAAGTTTAAATATCGAAATCATTATTTAATCGCTTTTATATATCGATATTTTCGATAATTTTTTCATTATAAACAACAAATTGGGATTCCTGATTTTTCGAAACTATTTTCATTGCACTTTTAAACTATTAATACATTGATAAACATGTTTAAATTATAGCCTCACCAAAATAGTTAATACTTCCCATAAATAATTGACATCGCATTGAAACCGATAAGTTTGCGCCGGTATTACAGGCTTTTTTTCATCTCTCTGTATGAAATGGAACTCTAAATAACATTTCGTACACTTTGCTTTGAATTTTATAGTTATTAAATACGTAAAGTATTAATATTAATTACTAATAAATATAATCGATACATTTCTGTCGATATATCATATATTCGTGTTGATATAACATCCCTAGAGGCGGCCCTTGTCCAACTCACTGGCATTGAAAGGCAACTTGTGAGTTGCGGGAACCTCGAAATCACGGCTTCACGGCTTTTGGCCACAGCACTCACCTCACCCATTTGCAGTCACTCATTCATTCGTACGAGTATCTGTTCGTTCATTCAGTCCGAGTGATAGACAGGCAGACAGACAGTTGTATGCTAAATATGATTGATATCCGCACAAAGAAATCGCTCGAGAGCACCTCATGAGCTCAAGAGAGAGAGGGAGGAAGGCAGGGCAAAAGTGATCAGTCATCCCACTATCTATCGATTCGCTGGGCCTGCTCCGAAGATGACAAAACAAACATTAATGAGGGCGCATTCACGATGATCCCCACCACATCCATGAGATATTTTTGCCAGAGGCTCGCCCTCATGGGTTCGTCTTAGACTTTTCAGCAATGTGAGCAGCTCTAATTAAGTTAATTGACGCTCTTTTGATATAAACCTCAAATTAGTTTAGTAAACTGCTCAGCGAAATGTGTGAGAAATCTTTGGGAAAGCATGGAATACCCTTGGATAGGTTTTGTAGAAATCAAAGTGTATAACAAACCCTTAAGAACTAGTTAAAAGAATTTACTAACTGAAAGTTTCCTGGTTTTTCTACCTTAATATAAAAGTAAATTATTAATCAAGGAAGAAACAATCTTTTCAGCTTGAAATAAATGGTTTTTACTCATTTTTTCTATACTCTTACTGCTAAAAATATTCTAATATAAATATTGAATAAGCTTTTCCCTTGTCACTCCTAACACCCCTCGCATAGGGCATAGATTAGATGATGACAACGGAGAGCAGGCAACAAATAAATTAATTATGTTAATCTGTTTACATGTCAGTGGCATTAAAACGAGATGTGTTGGGGGATGTGGCTTAGTTAATAAAGCAAACACCTGTCGCTCTTGAGACGACTCCTTCCAACAAGTATACGCAGTGTTGACAAACTTAAAACGCTCAAATTGCACAAAACTTTTGACAATCATCGAGCTGATGATGATGATGGCGAATGGCCATGATGGCCATGATGAGGAGAGGATGGCCTCGGTCCTAGACATCATCAATTTACAGAGTCACACGGAGTTCAGAGGAATGGCAATGGGATACAAAAAGACCGCAAAACACTTGGGGAACGCACAGGACAGAAAGTTTTCTGCGGTTTTTTGGCGACAGAACAGTGAAGCAAAATTTATTTAGAAATTCAAACTTGTTACTATTGAATATTTATACAAGAGAAGCATCAAATGAAGGGGTTTTTATTTAAAGAAACATTCTTAGACGTAAATAACTTCTTTAAAATATAAAAGAACCTTTTAAAAGTGTTGTTCTAACTTGTAAATTCTTGGAAATATAAGGGCTCTTGTCCAATTTCACCCTTAAGTAGGTTTAAAAAATTATTAAATTATTATTAAATTTATAATTATTAAATTTATAAGCCTTGTGTTTATTTAAATTCCTAATTACGTGTCCTGTGACACTGTTTTTATTTTTTGTCTTGGTTAGCCATTGTAACTGATGTTGATGAGGCATCGTGCACTTTAAGCAAATTAGTTACGCAGCTCATGTTTGTGTGGGTCCTTATAGCTTCCCCCGTAAAACCCAAAACCCCAACCAAAACCCATCTTGAAACCCCCATACCCAAGCTATGTGTGTTGGCAAACAAATTTAATAAATAGCTAAGCACACACACAAAAGTCACAACCCTTTGTACCAGTCGCAGGAAGGGAAGGGAAGGGATGGAATGGGGTGGGATTGGATGGATATGGATGGTTGGCTGAAAGGAAGGAAGCCACTGGTCCTCAACCCTCTCACGCATAACCCACACACCCTCACACACTTCCTCCCCCCGCCGGAACAGAGAAATAAAAGGGACATATTCATATTTACCCAAGTTTATGGAGCCTGGTATTTGTCTTTGGTTTTTGTCATCGCCGACATTGCGGATTGCCACATAAAATATAACACTTCATTTGCAGACCCCCAACATTTGTCTTGGCATCGTTTTTGGGTCTCTCTTCTTGTCTTCTCTGGTTTCTTATGCTTTTTCCTTTGGTTCTTTTGGGCTATTTCCTTTTTTTTTGTGTTTTTCCTTGAGGGGAATTGTTGTGACGCCTACTTAAATGGGGTTGAGAGTGGGTGCCACTATGCTAGTTTGCTCTTGGACGGGCCTCATAATTTATATGCTAAACATATTGCGCTTACATGGATTACCACAATATATATATATTTATATATCTGTATATGTATAGGAGTAACATTTTCGTGTTACGCATAGAAGGGAGGCTGTCTGAGCCGAAGCTGGCCAAGCTGGTTCGTTGGCTTTGTGCCACAATCTGTCAGCGGCAGTTGCCTTCTACGCTTGGCTGGAGTGGCTTCTAACGAAAAGGTTAAGGTTGAAAATTTGCAGGGATTTGAAAAGCTGCTAAATATCTAGAGATCCTTGTTAAATTTTAAGGGAAAAGATTAAGCTTACGATGCTTTATATGGCTTGTAAAGGGTAGATAGCTTCATTTGAGTGAGAAATATATTGCTAGTTATGATGTTTAAAATATTATCTTAAAAGTAAATCTTTTCTGATCATAAGAGAGGTATTCGTTGAGCTAAAAGAAGCGAAGCTCTCTCAGTATACAACTAAAGAGAGCTTTCTCATTCGCTCTCAAGTGTTTTTGCTGCCAGCATTTCACATACCGGGCAAGAGCAGGTAAAAAGAGAGAGTGAGAGAGAGTGGGTACGCATGCCTCAGAATGCAGCTAAGGAGAACACTCTCGTTCGATAGGATTTTAGATAGCGAGTAGGAGCAAGGAGAGAGAGAGACAGATTAATGCATTCATGTAGAAAAGATATTGCTCAAAAGCAAGCGAATGCAGTGTTCGCTCTCTTGAGGGAGACCCTAAACAAGAGAGGAAAACGGAAACTTTCTCTCGACTTAGTTTTGTAGATCGAATAGGACCCTACCCATGGTAGAATGAGACAAGGTATGGCTACTCTCCTATAACACTCTCTCGTTGTTACCCTAACATTCAGTCGCTCTCAAGTGTTTGTTTTGTTTTTTTTGTTAGCCTTTTTGTGTTACCCTACGAGAGAGCCCTGTCCTCACCTTATTATGATTACACCAAGGTTTTGTAGACGAAATAGGACCCTATCTTGAAACTTTATTCAGTTAGCTTTGGTTGCAGTACTTTACATAAAGGAGAGAAGAAAAAGACTCCCTCTTATGTTAGTTTCTGCTTGCTATCTTCAATTTTTTTTAAGAAACAATCTTTGGCAATTCAGGCTTAAATTTCAAAATTTGAGTGCCTAACTTAGCAATTTAAACTACTATTAGAACTATAAACACAATATCCGCAGAGATATTGGTTTAAAAAGAAAAAGTAAACCCCTCTAAGAGTTAGCCACGAATAATTTCAAACCTTTTCTTTTGCATTTGCAATAATATCATATTTTTTTGTTTTGCCGAAACTCATCCGTTGGTGTTGACCTCGGCGTCGGCTGTGATCCCGCCCAGTTCAACACTGGTTGGCCCTGACGCTGCTACTGCTGCTGCTGCTGCTGATGGTGATGATGATTCAGCTTTCGGTCAAAACTGACCTGGCTTAACCCATTACGGGGGTCCCTCTTTTCTCTGGCAACGAAGCATGCCCGACCATTCCCTGGAAGCGCTCAGCAGAGCGTGAACCCTTCACAGCCCATTGCCACAGCCTTGCCAGCGGCAAATAACCCTTCTAGATCAACCTCTTCGCCTTTCTTTCCCATCTCCTGCTCCAGCATTTGGTCAGTTGGGGTTCCTGGAACACAACTACAGTTCCAGCTCCACTTCCTTATGGCCAAGACACAACACACTCTTTAAATATTAGTTTGACCCAGAAATAAGGAAGAAATTAATAGAGAGGAAGCCAGCACTTTCAATACTGGCACTCTAGCTCCTATATTCCCAAAATTCAAGCTGTTTTTACTTCCCTACAGAGATTATATATGCAATTATCTTAGTTTTTAAGAATTCTGAGAACTGATAATCCTACAACGCTTCAGATTATTCAGATTCGTAGGTAACTCGGAGAATAATTCATGGAATGACTTACCCCTGTTGATATCGCTGATGATGGTAGCGTTGAGGATGATGGCCTTGAGTCGGTAGGCGACGCTGCATGGCCAAGGGCGAGTGCAAGTTGCTTCCGTTTCCGCTTCCGTTGCGTGTATTCCATAGTGGCAGCCGCTGCACCTTCTTCACTTCCGGCGACAGGCCAGCGATCCTTGTGGCCGCCGCACTGGCACTCAACGGCGATGTCCTATTGGCCAAATCGCTGGCATCCGTGTCCCCATCCTCGTCCTGCTGCTGCTCCTCCCTCGCCGGCAGCTTTTTCTCCAAGGGGCGACTGCGTCTGGGGGGGCGTGGCAGCGGCTTGGGGGCTATGCGTCGACGCAGTTGCAGTTGCTGATTCGTTGTGGATGTTGTCGAGGTGGTGGCGGCAGTCACTGTTGTGGCCGCCGATCGCAGGGATTTCAGCTTGATGTCCATCAGGCCAAAGGAATGGGAATTATTATTATTATTATGAAGATTATTGTTATTATTGTTACTGATACTGTTGTTGTTGTTGTTGTTGTGATGGTGCCACTGATGAGGCCTCGCCGCCTGCAGTTGCTGGGGCTGATGCCGCTGATGATGCTGATGGTGGTGCATCGCTGCATTCGCTGTCATCGCTGCCCCCGCAGTTGTTGTTGTTGGTGTTGTTGTGGCAGCATGACTTGGTGCCGAGCGGAGATCGTTCAGCATTACGTCCAGATCGCTGGCCAGCGAGCTGAGCAGCTGCAATTTAAGACAGAAGAGTAAACGACAGAAAAGTAAACAATTAGAAAATATTGAACACTTGTTAGTCGGCGTCGGTTGGTTAAGTGTGACCGCTTGCTGTTTGTTAAAAGGAATACCTTAAAGCTTAGAGAAAAAAACTACTGGAAATACTGATTAAATACTAAATACTGAAATGAAATATAATACCTACAATTTTAATGAATATAGATTTTATGTTTAATTAACCAAGAGCTGTTTATAACGTAATGAAGCTTTTAATGATTTTTTATCCTTTTCGCATATAAAGATAGGTACTGACATAAGATAAATTTGCTTTCGAAAAGTACCGAGCGAAATTGCTCTATATTTCGTTCGGGAACCAGTGTGACCAAATAGTTAGAGAAAAGGCTTCTTTGTTGGTGGCTTCTATACAAAATATTTATTTGAAATTCATAATCATTATGAGGCGGTTTTCCTACTCACATAGGAATAAGAGCTGGAACTATCCTTGTCTAATTCTAATTACTTCTTTGGCTCTACCTCCAGTTGCTCATATAAGCTCATTTTAATGCCTTTTATGGGTCAAAATCCCTTTAAAATTTGGTCATCATAAAAAAATATTTTAAAATTTATACGAATATTCAAACTCTTTTAAAATAATATATGTATAAATAAAAATAACATTTTTGTTGCAAAAAGTAGCGACTTTGGTTTTATAAAATTTAAAGTCGACTTCACCTTAATTTGAAAGAATATTCAATTTTTTTATTGACAAAATAATAATAATAATTTAATTTAAATCCTAAAATATATATCGTAAAATTATTATCAAACCAAAATATTATAATTTAAATAATTCGCATAATGTTAAATTCCAATTACGTTTGGAATCTTTTTTTTTATATTGAGTTCAAGTTCTTGTATGCACTTAAAAAAAATGATAAGAAAAACAACCCACGCCGTATCGCTTGAAAGAGAAATCATTACAGCCATTCGTACTGATTGGTAATTAACTTGGCCAGCATGGATAGAGGTGCATGCGAGAGTCTGTCAAGATTCTGGGTTAATGAACGGATGCCTCAAGTGACGGCGACACGTCATCGGTCATGGGAATCAATCTTATATCTCTAATTTTCTGCTAAATCATGTTTACAGGGGGGAAACCGAGAGGCGTGTGTGAAAAGTCAAATGCCTCAAGGGAAATGCCTTGGGGACCCTAACTGGGCAGCTCTGCTTTAAAGTGTAAGAAACAGCAAGAGATCTGTGTTTATATATATATCTCTTTAAGATATATAATAATTATAATGATATATATTAAATATATAAATTAGTTATAAATGTTTCAACAAGTTTAATTTTTTTTTTTTCAGAATTAGTTGGACTTAGCCTTTGTGTAAAAAAAACCATACGAGATCGGCGTCTATATATCTCTAATTTTGAAAGATATATAATAATAATAATTATATTTATAAAATATATAATTTCGTGTAAATGTTTCAACTAGTTAATGTTGTTTTTCTGCTAGAATTCGGTGACACTTGGACTTAGCCTTCGTGTCTGGTGTCTGCGAGGAATGTCCGTTACACAAACACTGAGGGTGGGGTTGGGGCTTGGAGTAGGAACCGGAGGCGCAGTTGGGTGCTGAATGAATACCTGCCCAACTGGTACCCACTTCCGGCGGCGGTCTGGCGGCGAGGCCTTGGCTCCGTCGATCTCCAATAATTACGCGTCACTGTCTGGGCTAATGCAATGGCAACGGGTTTTCGGGCCACCTCCTGAAGAGGGGGAGGTTGGAGTTGGAGTTGGCGTTGGAGAGGTGGTCCATGTGCAACATGGTTAGGTTAACCATGTCCCAAGTGCCAAAAAAAGCCAGCGAGGCAGCAAACCGGCTCCCACGCTCTGTGCTAATTTGATCTCCACTTCTGTTTTTCTTTCTTTTTTTTTTATTTCTGTTTTGGTATTTATAAATATTTCTATGGTTTTTCAGTTTCTCAGTTTTTGTTATTTTTATTGTATATAGTTTTTTCTTTATTTATTTTGTTTTTGTGGTGGTGTTGCCTTTTTGTTTATGGCCTGCAAGCCCGCAGAAATTGGCGAGTTGTATGCAAATGCTGGCCGAAAAAGTGAAGTGGAAAAAATCGGGGAATGAATTGCTGATGTGAGCCAAGCGACGACGACGATCGTTGCAGAGGAAATGCAAAATTGTCTGGGATAATGGTGCAACACAACAGAGATACAGTCGGTTTAATAATCATATGTCAGGCATGGGAATTTTTTGAAAAGAATACAAGAAAATTTAGGGTTTTTGTAACCCTAAACAGTCGGTTTCTTATTTTTTTCCTAATTTTTTAAAGCAGCAAATACTTTATGCTTCTCTTTTAAATAAAAATTATTAGAAAGGGAAATTTTTTAGCTGAATTTTCTTGTATATTTTATTTTTATTTATTTTACGGTAATATTTGTAATTTTCTCTCCCACTTGCAACCCTAAATAATCAGTTTATTTATATGTTCCTTAAAAAATAATAGATATTAAGTAAGAAAAATTCTTTAAAGCAATATAGACTTTAGATTTCTTCTTTAAATAATAATCATTGGGGAAGGAAGTTATTAAGCACTGTTTTCCTTGTGTATTTAAATATTTTATCTTTTTTTTGTACTTCGATGTTGTCTTCAATTTGTAACTCTAAAAATTCGGTTTATTTTATTTTTTTAAAGATAATAATCATTGATTCAGAGTAATTTTTTAAGCGGAATATACATTATATTTCTTCCTAAGAACTAAATGATTGGAATCATAATTTTGTAAGCATCGTTTTCTATTTGAATATTTATTTTCTATTTGATCATATATTTTTCTACACTCTATTTATTTGCCAAACAAACATTTTGAATTAAAACTGCCCTTGCCTTGCCTTTTCCCCTCAATACAAATATTTCTATATACAAAATATCCTTTTCAACCCTTGAAATCAATCCGCATCACGTATACGCCCCGTCGAACTGCTCGATTCTGTGAAAAAAAGACCCCGAGGTCCCAGCCCAGACAAGAAATCAACTTAAACACATGGATTAGCATGTAATATGCCACACTCCCAGGCAAACACACGCGAGACAAAGACATAGACAAGCCAGCCAATTGAGCAATTGCCACGGCAAACAAATTCAAATTGAAAATGTGGGCAAAGCTACAAAAAAAAGAAGAAAAAGCTGAAAATCCAACAAATCCAACAAAAAATACAACAAAATAAAACGAAACTCGACTCAACCGCAGAGTGTCTTGTTTGAAGTACAAACAAAACTTCAATTGGCTGTAAACGAACGCTGGCCGGAGGATGGGGCTGGGGGAGGAAGCCAGTCAGTCGGCAATTTCAATTTAAACATCATAAAAATAAATAAAAAATACGAAACAAACGTGAAGGAGGAGAATCGCCGATTATTTTGTATAATATTGCAAATTAAATTAAGCAAGCTCCCCCAGTAACCCCTTGACTTACCGCTATGGCATCCATCACCGCATTAACCATTTTCCCTGGTTATGTCTGTCTCTCTGTCTCTGTATCTCAGCTCCTTATTGTTGTCCCGGCGGGGTCTTCTGCCTCCAAGACGCCAAGTCTCTTATGATTTATTCCAAGTTTTGCACAATTTCGACTCCAATTCATTGGGATCTTCCTCTGGCCCGCCCGTCGCCCGTCTCTGCCTCTGTTGACATTTAATTAACGTCCACCATTTGCGCTTGGGCGACAGGTGCCGCCTGGACACTGAACCCGCCGTCGATCCGAGGGTCTGCACTGGTCTCTGCCTTGGACTGGACTCGATAGCACGTTCGCTGTGGGCAGAGAGAAGGAGAGATATAGAGAAAGAGAGAGAGAGAGAAGAGTGGGTTAGAGTTATGGTCTGGGAAGCGAGCAGGAGGAGGAGCAGCAGCACCAAAGGCGTTCCACGGATTAGAGATTCAATAACGAGCCAGACAAATGGGTTTGAAATTGAGATCAGGGTTGCTTGTGCCCTGTGGGTGTGGCTATGCAAAGGAGGATCAGATTGGCATGCCAATCAGATAATGTACAAAATAATAAAAGATCAAATAAAACAATAAAAAAATAATATACAAATAAGATAGCTTAAGACTCTCCGAAATTATTAAAGAGAAATATTTGTGCAACTGGTTTTATATTATTTATAACCATTACTCAATAATCTTACTAAGCAGGACTGTCAGTGAGAAAAGATAATATATTTTACATACATTTTAATACACATAATATAATATACATAAAATAAGATTAAGACTGTGATAAATTATTTAAAATAAATACCTTTGCAACAGGTTTTATATTATTTATAACAATGACTAAATGATCCTACTATAAAGGACTCTCAGTGAACAACAAAAATATGATATATACATTTTAATATATATAAAATAATGTACATAAAAAAGAGCTTAAGACTCTGTCAAATATGTTCAGCAGGTTTTATATTATTTATAATAATATCTAACTGATATTACAAATCAAGACTAAGAAAGTAATA